>PVHY01004877.1:0-88916 GCA_004024945.1 Uropsilus gracilis
GTGCACATTTTGAGTCTGGAGAGAGAATACTAAATAAACAGGATTCCCCTTTCCATAATAAGGGGGTTGGTTTTACTGATGGAGAAAATCACCAAAATCTAATTATTCTAGAATGCTGTGACTCAGAAGCTGCTTACCCTTCAGGGTTAGTTCGCTTCCAAGTCCCACCCTTCTCCCCCCACTGCCCCAAAGCGCATGAGCTAATTCTCCTTGAATGAGTCAGCTTTGTTGGGTCTTTGTCAAATAGTTTCATTCTGGGGCTTCTTGAGTCAAAATAGAAACTTTTCTTTTTTTAAGCATGGAAGCTCAAGGCCACTCCATATTAGATTGAGAGGTTCTGACGTTATCCGTGCAATGATGAGCTTCAATTGAGGAAACAAAGCTATCATTGTCCATTCTTGTGTCACCCATGCCACCAGAGAATATAAATTTATGGCTTCTCAATGCTTCCAGAGCTCTTCATCGACAGGATGGGACAAAGAAGCTTCTAGAAAATGAACTCCCAAAGGTAGATCAATGGAGAATTGAAAACCAACCCCAGCAGTTGACTGTGTAAATCTGCTTAGTCACCTTTCCCCCATATTTGGAGGGAAGGGGGTACCTGCTGGTGACATGTCCAAGCCAGCATGTGCTGTTTTGCTCAGACCCATGGGAGTGGCTGGGCTGCTGTCTGCTGGGGATGAAGGAGCCACAAGGAGCGAGCGAGATCGCCTCCCACCCCAGGGGAGAAGTTGCCAAACCTTGAGGAATGATAGTGGGGATGACATATTCTTTGTCATCTGCTGCCCTACCATTGGTGGCAGGATCCAAGGCCCCAGCTGAGAAGAATAACAAGGAAAGCCATGTTCTTGTGGAAATAGCGTCTGCTCTCCAGTATTCTGGTCCACACCGACTCTGTTTCAGATTTCAGATTTAATTAGCTTCATTAGCAGCATAAATATGAATGTTCATCGCTTTGCTTCATTCGCAGTGACGGATGGCATACCTCCCAATGAGCTAATGGTTTCAGTCACGTTGATGCCGAAGGTGCTCAGCCTCCGAACAGACGGCACCAACTTCTATTGTAGATTTTCTGGAATAGCCCTTTCATAGCACTGGGATTGGACGTCCCGATTGGGGAGTGGATGGGGGGGGGACAGAAATGATGGGCACTGTCACTTATGTATGCTCCTCACCCCCTTCTCATCTGGCACCACGCTGATCTCAAAACCCCAATGGCTCTGCTTTCTCTCACCACCAGGGATATTTGAGAATAGAAGGTTTCTCCTGGGCAAGAAGGAGAAGAGGAGGGAATACCCACAGGCTACCTGCTGGGAGGTGCTTACCTACCAGAAACCCCAGAGGGTGGCCATTACAATCTCCCACTATATAGATGAAGTAATGGGGGTTGGAGCGGAAGGAGAGCGTTGCCAGCAAAGCTGGGGGCACACATTGAACATCCAGACTGCGAAGCTTTCTTCCCCGAAACACGATGCTTCTCAGCAAAACAAGTGAGCACAGGTTGTTTTCAACTTGTTCTGCAAATGTTCCTCTTGATTCCCTGACCGAAATATACACTCCGTGAGGGCAGCAGCCAGCCTCTGCTGACTAATTAACTTATTCTTAACTTCAAAAAGTTCAAAGCCAATTAGAGCAGCTCCTCTGCTCCTGCGTGGACTTTGTTTTCAACCGTGGCTGGTTTCCTGCTCTTAGTCATTCCCATCACACCCAGGAAATTTGGGACGCAGAGCCAACCAAAGCTGCCTCTCTCAATGCACTCTGCTGTTGTAATAACAAACCATAAAATTAACTAAATTTCACCACGGTGTAATGTGCAGCATAAAAGCGGTGGCAATGTGTCTGCAGGGCAAAGGAACATTCCATTGAAATCAGTTTCTCTTTAGTTCATTGCCAACATTTAACAATTTCTCCTCCATAATGGCAGGGAGAAGAGTAGGAGCGAAAAATAGGATGAACGTTTACAAACCTGCTGCTGATACCTGTACATGTATGCAGCCACTGGTGATGGGGGTTATGTCTCTCTCTCTTTCTCTCTTTCTACATATTATATGTGGAAATGCACGATCGATTAGATGCCACAATACACAGACACCCATGCAGAAATATACCATTGAGTGTATCAATACCTGTTTGCTACCCATTCATACATACTCAACACACACTTGTAAATGGATGGTCAAATGGAGGGGGATGTATTCTAGTTTCTTTTTATAGAAAGATCAATAGACAGTAGTAACCACCTCATCCAATTCTGTACTCATCACACCAGATTAGCAGTATGTTCAGCTGATTTCCAAGTAATAAAGTTGAAAGGAGGCATATTCTGCTGCTTTCCTCCTGAAGGAAAGACAGTTGAGGTAGCTTCAATGGTTTCATTTAAATGGTGCCACCAGTCACTGTTTAAAGAAACACAGAGAACAATGGGTTTGAGGGAATATGAGGTTCTGTTTATGACAGTTCTAGACTGAGTAAGTGCCCTATTTCACTAATAGGGCTTTTTCTTTTTTTTTTTTAATTGATTACGTATATTTTTCTTTTACTATTGTATACTCTAAAGTTCTCCAAACACCACTTCAGAAAGACAAACTCATGTCATTTGTGGCAACATGGATGGAGCTAGACGGAATTTTGCTAGATGAAATAAGCTAGAGAGAAAAAGGAAAAAACTGGATGGTCTCACATGTGGGCTATAGAAAAATCAAAAAGGAAAAAAGACAACGAAAAGAAAAAGAGAAATTGATAACAGAACTCACAGGGCTTTTTCTTTGGGAGAAAATAGATATGGAAAGAAAAGCAAGCCATCACACAACAGCGAATGTGTCATGGCTGATAGGATCTGCCTTTGCAGAGTTCACAGCACCAAAAGAAGTTCTCCTGACTGTCTGCCCTGAGTCTTTCCTGGGGTGTGTTTCCTCTGTGCTAAGGAAAAGCAGCTGCTGTCATGCTCTAGATATAGACTACTGAAATGACCATAAATCCATCTCTGGGTGAGGAGGTTCTCGGTGAAATTCACAAACACTTTCACAAACACTTGTTGGGGCATCTGAGTTCCTAACACCCCATTTCTAGCAGGACAGAAATGCTTTGAGCCTTGCAAAAGAGCACCAAAGTAGGAGTCAGGAGAGTGGCCTTCAACCCAGGAACACTAACAGGTTCAAAATGAGGCAATGGCTCTCCAAACTTTATTGTCCTCAGAAGTTTTGGAACCCACTGGCAAGAGGCAACGCCATCTTGCTTTTATGAAAAACAGCACAAAACAAAGAGAATAGCCACGATGCAGCCAAAGCCAGCAAGCTATGGGCAGCTTCATACTTTCAGGACAAATCATCTTAAAAGTGCTGCCAATGTGGTAATTACTCAGCTATTTGCCCAGTGATTAACATCCTCACCCTCCAAATCACAGGAAGGTGTTCTAAAGTCAGATAGCTGGCTAGTCCAGCCGTAGAATATTGTATAACGTCAACATCCAATAATAGGTAATAGGACCACATTGTCAGAGTTGGTGTCTAGGGAGGGGGCCAGCTCTGGTGACATAGCACTGAGCAAGACACAGACCTGCCCTCAAACAGGAACTGTGGGAGCCTATGCCCCCACGTGCCCACTTCCTTCTTCTGGGGCTTCACTTCCATTCTTAGGGTGAGAAAATAGCCCTTTGCTTCCTCAAGAAGACACATTTCTGGGGCCCAAGTACATCCTAATGTCATGCCTGTATGTTGGGATGTCCAAATCCCCAGGAAGGGTGGCTCATCCCTGCTGACAGGTGACAGAGACCAGAGGCCTTAGATGGCTGTTTGTACCCCATGTTCCTTTCCAGGGTGTGATGGCTGATAAGAAGGAACGGAAACACACAGATCCTTCCATGAATAGACATAGCTTCTCTCAGGAAGTTAAGATGTTTGGGACAGGAAAGGATCCTAAAAAGGGTTCTGATTCAGGGACCATTTGACTAGTCAAAGCAGGGTGAGTGGACTGCTTGTCATTTTACAGACCAGAGAAGCCGTTGAAAAACACCTGGAATCATGGACTCTTTAAGGTAGGACTAACACGAGAGACCCTTTACCCAACCCACACTCTGTAAATGAAAACTCTGAGGCCAAATGCTTCCTGCTGCTGAGTTCCCAATCTGATGTATCCTACCACACCAAGCCAATAAAAAAAGCAGGTGAGAAATTATCTCATGAAATAATCTCAAGTTTAATATCAGTACTCAGCCCTATATTTCACAGATCAATTTTCCACGTTTTATCCCAGGAAAAGATTTCTTGTAATAATAAACCATTGAACAAGAGCTTCCGTGCTTCCTTTTACACATACTTATCATGGAGATACCATGTGCAAGGCATTGATAAAGGAAAAAGTGTTCAACTTTGTAAAAAGTAGCAATTATGAACGCATTTGCTTGCATATAAAGAGGTTTATTCTCCCTGGATACAATCATAGGGAACTGTTTAGAACTGAATTTTCTGTCTATTTAGGTAGGGCAGAATACTCAAGGTCCCCTCTCCCTCCCCACACACACTTAGTTTAGAGGTTGAATTACCTAGAGTGCCTGTATTCAAGACTTTATGTGATGAGACTATAGAAACCTGCATTTGTGTGGAAGCTTCTTTGAGATAAGTGAATAGAGTCACCAATGATTGTTATCTGAAAGGACTTATTAGCACATAAGCTAAACACAGAAATAATGAAGACTTTTTTCCCAACAAAGACCCTGTAACAGACACACAGGTCCATACACCATAGATCAGAGACCATAGACCAGAGAGCTCACTCAGCTTCCCTGGCTGGCTTCTTTCCCATGGTGGACGGGAATTCTGAACCCTTCTGAGTCCAGGTCAATTTGCTCACCCTCAGGCTAGCCCTACAACCTTGGCTTTTGACTGCAAAGTGATTCTGTGACACAGCTACAATTGAGAACACAGTGGCTCCCACTCACAGCACTTGGAGCCCGGGCTGGACCGAAGGGACTGAATGTCCAAGGCAAATAACAACACACCTTCTCCCACCGCTCATCACTTTAGTACTTACTCATGTCAGAATTGGATAAAATGAATTTCATGGACTGGTCTGAAGGCTAGGCGGGACAAGGAGCCGCAAGGCAGAAGAGCACGCGTGTGGAAAGAGCAGAGGGCACTGTTGCTAGGCAACCAGCCTGGTCCACCAAGAGGGGTGGGGTTTCTGTGCCAGGGATGGAGAGGTTGACTCCACCAGCTCTGAGCCTCAGTGGGTGTGAACTCCAGGTTCTCTTCACCTTCTGCCTCCCTGTACCTGTCCCGCAGCAGATCAACTGTGCTCCAAGGACAGTTCTGCTCAAAGGAAGGAAGCTGAACAGAGGGCCATAAAGAAGAGTGGGAGGAAGCAAATGCTATGGGGATACACTCAAAAGAATAGATAAATTGAAAGCAATCGAAGATCTCATTCATGGCCTCACCCCTCAGTCAAGTTTCCTGCCTCAGTTCTTCATTGCCAAACCCCACACAGTCACGCCCAGATGGAGAGAGCCAGTATTGGGGGAAGCTATAGAGCCTTTCACAGACCTGGGGTGAAGGTGGATCTCAGCAGGGGTGCTTCTGCACTGCCCCTCTAGTTTTCCAGGTGTGGCTCTTTGGAACCAGACATGGAGGTGGATTTCAATGGGGTAGGGGTTCAACCTTAGCCTCATCTCTCACTGATACCGTGATAGTCAAGGACACACATCCTTTCTCAGCAGCATTGAATTATTTCTGAGCATAACTGGCCACAGATTTATCAGCACTGAGCAAGTTGCTGGGATGGAAAGGAAACAATAGCCACATGAAACTTTCTCCAATTAGGCCTTGGGTCCTGCAGCCTTTAACACACCATGTTTCAGCTAATCTGAGACACCAATTGTACGGCACACTATAATTTTGTGTACTACCAAGAATGAAAAAAAAATGCTGGCAATTAACTATGACAACACATTGATTGTCAGATGCATTCAATTTAGAGATGTTAACATGTGGGGGAAATGTGTGTCTTAGAATTGTTAAAATACAGTAAAATCTAAATCCCTTCAGAGGGCGTTCAAGCCCTTCTCAAGATGACCTCATTGTCAAAACCAGGCTCCTATCTAACCCCCCACAGACAAGACAGACATACCAGCCAGATTGACTCCCATCATAGGCTTACCCAGCTGTCTCCAATGCTGAATTTGGGGGGGATTGCAGCTTGCTGCTTTTTTGTCTAAAGGCAACCCCCAGGCACCAGCCTCCTCTCTCAGTTTATACCCTGCACCCATCCCCACATGGTGATTCATCTTCACCATGGACCTCGCCTGTCTCTTCACAAACTAGTTCCGGGGTTGGTTCTTTTTCTAGGTTCTGAATTCCTTGAGAAACATAAGGCAAGAATAGTTAATATTTACTGGGTGTTCATCATGGACCATGAGTGTATACTGCACACACAAACGTCAGTGCTGGTGTGTCACTGCTATCTAGTGAAAACAATAAGAGTGAGAGAGTAGCCCTATTAATACACACACGCCGACAGTGTTAATCTGTCACTTAGCGAAAATGGGAATCAAAACCTAGTGTGGGTGACACCATTGCCCCATCTTTAATTACCTTGAATCTCAGTGTCTCAGGGTCTCACCAGGCACCTGTGCACTCAGGAAATGTGTGTGACAGACACAAGTAGTCAACCATTGTGGATTTTTCCTTTGGCATTGATAAGGCTCTGAGAAGGCAACGTCGCTTGTCTCTGCGGCTTACTATTCCTCTTCCCCACCGCATCAGAAACACCCTTCCTGCTGTGAGGTAATTTATGATGATAAATAAAACAAAGCCTTTAAGATATTACTGAAAATGAAAGAAAAGGCAACTAGATAAAATTAATAACATTGGATCAAGGTATGAATAATAATGCTGATAATAACAATAGAATTCACGAGCCATAGCAATATCCTTAGGCAAATAAAGGTTCTGGGAAAATATAATGAGTTACAAACAGATTCATTTCAGCTATAAAATAAGAAGCTTCTGTGATGGTTGCTGTTGCTATTATAAATTAATCTGGGCTTTAAAATATGCTATGGAGGAGAGTGTGTTTTAATAAACTCAAAGTGCAACTCAAAGAAAGTGTCCTGCTCCAATTTCCCTAGGTTGGGGATATGTCTGGGAGAGAGGAGAGGCCAGAATCCCTGCCAATTACCTCTGGGGTAGACTTGTGTGATCTCAGAGTTTTGAAAGTTGCCTTTCGGAGGGAGGGAAGATGCCTGGGAGAGCTGTGGGACCCAGGTGCTTTCCCTGGGGGCACTGTGTCTAAGAGGGCTGGTGTCTGGCAGGGGTCCTGGGAAAAGGGTAGGTTCTGGTGCTGAAGATCCATTTACAAGAAGGCTTTATTTTTTTAAGGTGAGAAGATACTATTTAAAGAAGAAAGGCAGCAACTTTGAAAGATAAAGAGTAGACAGGGGGATGCACTCTTGAGAGGGAGAGTCCCTTTTTTAAAAAAGTGTGAACTGTAGGGAAATCCACATCATGTAAAATGGATCCTGGAAGCCAGCTTTCCCGTGTGTGATTCTGTAATGTCAAGTTCACTGGCATCCTCTTGCATCAGTGCAATAGTGCAATCAGTCCACCCACCCCTCTCTGGCTTGCAAAACTGAAATTCTACACCAGGAATCAGCAAGGCCAGTGAAGGTCCTCAAGACCTTCCCTCACCCCCACTCTAACTCCCATAGCACCACTGCCAGCCTGACTATTGAGCTTGTCAGGACCATATAAGGGGAATTATTGCCTGGAGCAGGAGACTAGATTACATGTCCCTTGTCACATTTGAGACAAGTCACTGAAAGGACCGCTCCCTAAGAAGCATCCAGAAAGGCTTCCACACAGAAGTGGAAGGACTTCGTGGGGTAGAGACATGGCCATCGCCTTCCACTCTGGGGCAGCTGTTGTCTACTAGCTCTGTGCAAAGCACCTGTGGAAATGATCATCTGCGCATGGGCCCGGATCTGGTAAAGGCTGGGAAGTGTAGATGCTCATAATTTTGAGCTCTGGGGAGGGCTGGGGAGGACAGCAGGCGCTAAAGGAGGACTTGAGTCTCAACCCTGGACTTCGCCTACTTCCTGTAGCACAAATAATCAGCACCAGCCCCTGCTGCCTCCCCAACTCAGGCCCCCTACTCCTTCTCTCCATTATGTTCCTTCCCTTCTCTCCATCTCCTTGTTCCATTGTCTATAGGATTGGTGAGCAGCAGACTCCCAACAGCTACTCATCAAAGGCTCTTGCATTTCTACCTCTGTCCTCAAGACATGCCATGCGACTTGCAGTACTAGGATTCAATTATGTGTCAAGGGAGGGTCCACTTTTCAGTGGAACCAGGGGTTAATATGACCCTGCAATTCACACCATAGCAGCGAGAGCCCCTCCTCAAGGAAGAGAAATGAGGGTCAGCTTGGAATCCATGTGTCCTCGGGAGCATCTTACCTGTGCTTTCTCACTGGAAATGTGTAGATCATATTTTTCCCACAGAATAAGTTCCAACAATTCGTCAGCATTGGTCAAATGGGCAAGTGAATGAATGCATCTGTTTGAGTAGATCTTAGATTTCAGGTCTAAGTCTTTAGAGGGTGGGTGTAGGTGTGAAAGTAAGAGAAACCATAGTGATGAGCAGAGTGTTTAAACAATCACCAGAAGAAGCAATACGGTTTAAACTCTTCTCACATGAAGACTGCTGACTCTGCTGGACTCAGAGACACACTCCTGCAGTACAACCTAATTTTTCTGCCAGATCAACATTTCAAAAGATCATCTTTAAACCTCAGGAAACAGACAAAGGCAAAAAGTTATTTGGAGCATGGTTGAGTTACAATCTTGTGCATACCTATGGGTGCTAGTTTTCCATGTATGAACCATGAACACAACCATTCCTTATCTCTTAAGGGCAAGCTCACATTCCCCCAGGTTGATTGAACTCTTGTATAGAAAGACGTGCTGTAACTCACCTATGACAATAACTTGCTATGAGTCTCTGTTGAATGAATGAATGAATGAATGAATAAATGAATGAGTCAGGAAGAACATTTGTCAGACCTCATGGGAAAGCTAACAATATCTATAATCCATGACTTTAACAAATGAGTTCAGGTTAGCAAGTTGCTCTAGGAACCCCATAGAATTATGCCCCCAAACCTTCTGGATTCTGCCAGGGAACCCCAGTCAGGAACTTCCCACCAGTAACTATGACCACATTATGCTCATGGCAGGGTGCCAGGGGCTCCAACGTCTTACCCCAAGAGTAACTCCTCTGGCAGTGCCAGCACAGCCCCAGTCTCAAAAAGGAGCCCAGCTGGACCATAAATCGCACAAAGATAAAGACCCACATTTTCTGTCGGCTCAAAGGACGTGGGCATGGCCCGGCCCTCTTTCCTCCTCCAGGCCTGTGGGGGCGTTCACATGGCTCGCCCCCGCCTCTCTACTTTCTTCTCTCCCACTCTACCCCTTCCTCCTCTTCCCCCATCTGCTGCATGAGCCACAAGGCTCCTATAATTCCTGATCACCGGGGCTGCATATCATTCTGAAGCTGGTACAGGAGGCTGTTTGTGGGGATGACCTTGAAATGACCCTCTCTCTGGGTCTGAGTCTCAACACTGGGTTAACCTTGTTCACTCAGACAGCTGTGGGCGGATGAAAGGCACTCAAGTTGAAGTCAGCAGATCCTGGTCCAGACACTGCTACTTGCTACCTGGCAAACTGTGGACAGGTTGTTTGATCTCGGAGCGCCTCACCAATGAGAGCTAACCTCACAGGATGGTGGTGAGCAGCGCCTGGCTTTCATTAAACTTAGCTTTCTAGCATGCCTGGAAGGTTACAAAGTGTCTTCACATCTTTGACTCACCTAGAGAAAGGTAGGTAGGTATTTTAACTCTGCTTTGTAGGGGAAAACAAATTAAAGGCAAAAAAAAAAAAAAAACCAACAAAGTTAAAAAATATCACATGACTTATGCAATCCACAATGGAGGGGGTGGTTTAAAGTCCTGGTTATCAGGTTCCCCTTCCAGGGCTAATTTCACTCCTCTCTCCAGAACCCATGTCCTCAGGCTAGCATGTTTGTGGTAGGGCTGTGTTCCAAACATGCTGGAGAGATCACAGCCAAATAGGACTCCTAGACTGCTCTTCTCTGTGGCACTAGATTTCAACCTGCTTAATTTCTTGAACTCTGTGGGAGGATATGCTTCTGTAGGGAAATGAGTGGGTCAAACTTTTTTCTCCATTAGCCTCAATGACCAGCACCTGTGGTGTTGCACTCTCCCATGATTGTTTATCTGCCTGGCCCAGTGGGTGTGCGCATGTGTGAGTGGGCTCCTGGGGGGGCTGGGAGAAGATAAAAGGGTGACATTACCCCTGGGTAAGGGAGCACGTGTGCATGGTGGGGAGGAGAGCAGGGCAGAGGCAAGAACAGCAAAGAGAATATGAAGAAAATGCTAGAGTCCAGAGAAGGATGAAGATCCCTGGGAGTTTGGGGGCTTGCCTGTCTCCCAGCCCCAGCCCTGGCCTGCTTGGTGTGTCTATATAAGTGTTAGAACCAGTAAAGAAGATACCCAGAGTTCATATGCTGTCACTACAATTGGTGTCTTGAACAGAATGCCTGCATTATACCTTCTTTGTACCTCAGTTTTCCTCCTTTGCAGCAGGAAATGGTGGCCATTTCCTACTGAAAATGGTTTATGTCAGGCATTAACCAAAGTGCTCTGAGGTATCTAGAGATCAGTTCTGATAACACACACCCCTGGACATTCAGATCAGTGTAAGCGCCTTTGCAGGGGTTCAGGTAATGGTTCTGATGGGTTGCCTGTTCGGAGCTTTGAATGAAAAGTGAGATATTTTTCACACTGACATCAACAGATGGCAAGATTTGCCCACTAGTAAGAGCATGACATGAAATGAAGCATCCAAGAAATAAATAAAATTGCATTCCTCCGCTGACCTTGGCAAAGATGATAAAATAGAAATCACATGGACATCGCTGTGATTCCATTTTTTCTTTTCTGACTGCCGCGTGGGATCAATTAGTTAATACAACAAGCTAAATAGAAACCCTTCTAGGCTTGGGGGCAGCCCCTTGCTTCCTTCCCAGTGAAACAACTTGGATTAGGTGGTATCAAAGCCCTCTCTGTGGAAACCCACCCCCACCCTCCAAACAAGGAGAAACAGAGAGCGAAGCCAGAGCTTTCTTTTCTAGCCCAGAAAGGTTGCTGGGAAGAACTCAAGGGCCAATGTGGGGTGGGAAGCTGGGATGCGTCTCCATGACAACCACTCAGGCCCAAGGCCAGTTTCATCACCTGGAAACTAAGCGAGACGCTGAGGCTGATGGAAAGAGTATCTGTGGGGAAGTTTGGATTCTGATAAGTGTGAGCCTGTTTGTATGCAGGAGTGTGTCGTGGCTAAGCTGGGATGGAGGGAGAGGAACTAAGACACTGGGTAAACCTGTGCCAGCTCACGGGAGGAGAAATTTTTACTCCCCCCCCCCCATAGCTGTGCAATATGACCAAGCAGGAAATTTGGGGTTGGTGGTGGAGGAGAGAATCTGAAGGTCTAGTGTGGGAGCGAGTCACCTAAGGGCAGGAAATACATATGCGCTGCTAGAAAAGTCTGTGAACTGCATCTGTGGTTCAGGAGGACAGGCAGTTGCTGAACATCACACACACAGTGGCAGAGCCAGATGCCATCCTAAGTCTTCTACCTCTCGGGCATCCCTGGGGTGCTGCATTTCCTGGATCATCCTCACTGCTCCCTTGACAAACTTTCAGGCAGCTTCTCTTCAGAGTACTTCAATGCCACCAGCAAGTTCATTTCAACCTGTTTTCCTCCACAAAGAAGCCCAGAGACAAGACAGTAGGACTCTATGATTTGGGCAGCTTCCCAGGTATGGTTCTTCTGGGACAGATGTGGGAGAAAGGATGAAAAGGGAGGAGATAGAAGCCTCGTTTGTCTCATAGTGTTTCCTTAGGTTGGTGCTGCGGAAGTGATCGATGACACAGGAGTGTTCAGTATACCCTGTCTGCCTCCCTCATCTGTCTACACTGAAGCTGCAGAGACTGGAGAAGAGAGGAGTCAGACTGGCTGGGTTAAAAGCCCAGTCCTCCCACTTACCAACTGTCTAATCTTGCCCATATAAGCCCTTTGCCTCAGTTTCCTAAGTGTGAGAGAAACACAAACAGCAATACCTTCATAGGTTGGAGATGTTGCTTGCGGAACTTTAGTCATTTTTTATTTTATTTTTAAAAATTGATTGCATATATATATTATATATTTCCCCCATCATTGTCTACCCTGAGGTTCTCCCACCACCTTATCACCTGTGAACCATATATTTCTTGTGCCCACCCCTCCTCCCATTTTACTCCCCTCCCCCTCTCTTGCTCTATGCTTCAGTTCCCCTGACAGTTTTAAATTTTTCCTCTTCATTTGTTTGTTTTCCTTTTATTTCACTTATAAGTGAGACCATCCAGTATTTTCTTTTTCTTTCTGGCTTATTTCCACTAACATGATTCCTTCTAGTGCATCTATGTTGTCGTGAATGACATGTTTGTCTTTTTTGATTGATGAATAATATTCCATTGTGTACGTGTACTGCGGCTTTTTGACCCATTTGTCTGTTTGGGGGCATTGTGTTGTTTCCATATCCTGGCTATTATAAATAGTGCTGCAATAAACATCTGAGTACATATGTCCTTTTGAATGAGTGTTTTTGTAATATTTGGGTAGATTTCCAGTAGTGGGATTGCTGGATTGAATTCATTTTCAGTAGTTTAGCCCTTTTAGACATATTTAGTGAAATAACATTGCATCCTACATAACGTGCCCAAGTTCTTGGTGTGTGTCACAACCAATCAACACCTTATCAACAACATTCAGTTCAGCACTAAAAGCCCAGACAGGAATGGGGGAAAAAACAAATAACTACCCAGATGACTGAACTTCCCTTTACCTGATTGGCCCATCTCCCCTTCTGGTAACCATGAATTGGCTTTGATAGTTTATTTTTATTTGATTTAGTCCATTTACTTCTTGGTTTCTTACTCATTTTTTAGTTAACCACCACCATCCCATATGTCCTGTTGGCTCTTTCTTCCTCCCCCTTCACCTCGAAAACCTGAGTCACAGTAAGTAACATCTGCTGTTCTTTATCAGTACTTGACTTCTTGACTTGGGAGAGTCGTCTGCTATATCATTGTTCAGCACTTGTCTTTGTCATTAGGACTTGCTTACGTCACTCCTTGAGTACCTTCTACTGTGCAGTAAATGGCAATGTTTGGTCTTTCTTTATGACTGAGTAACATTCCTTGGGGTAAATTTGTTTTGTTTCTTTAGGGGCCACTGTGATTGTAATCGTGCGGGAAGTCCAGGTTCAGGACACAGCTGAGGAGCCAGCGAGGACAAGAGTGAGTAGAAACCTGTCCACTCTTCTGTTTCCAAACCTCTTCTTGCTCAGTGCTTCCAGGCTTGTCTACAGAGCACTGGCTCTGTCTTCAGTGTATGCCAAGATCACCTAGAGAGTCTTATGGCCCTGGGTCCCTCCTGCAGGAATCCAGGGCAACCAAGAGATGGCAAAGCCAGCATGACCCTGAGTATGGGGTGAAAGTGGAAGTACCCAACCCTTAGGGTCACAGAAATGCTGGTTTGGAATTTGTCTTTAGCTGGTTTAGAATTATCTGGGTTGTTTTTGGATTAGGTTATTTGTTTTATTTTTGTTGTTGCTGTTGAATCATTTGAACTCTTTATTTGTTTGGATATTAGCCCCTTGTTGGATGTATGATATGCAAACATTTTCCCCCATTCAATAGGGTATCTGTTTAAATGACTCACAGATGGACTATAAAGAAACAAAACAGAGGAACAGAAAAAAAACTAAAACCAACACACCTTAAAAATCGAATGGCAGAATTGAGGTTACCAGAGGGGGAGGGGACAGGTTGGGGAGCAAAGAGGTGAGTCAGTTGACTAGGGTGGAGGATGCTGGGTGCCTCGGTGGTGAGTGTGGTGTGGTGGTACACATCTGGAGACGTGTGAACCCAGTCCCCTAAATCATATATTGTGTTGTCAACCAGTGTTACCTTAAAAAAAATTATCTGGACCAAACCCTGAGAGACAAGGTAGAATGGATTCTCCTGACTAACCCAGGCCAACCGGAGCTGACCTGAGGTGCTAGGTATGGAGGCCTCCTCCTGGTATTTATTTTCTGGCCACCACACTATGGGAGGAAGGTAGGGTAACCATTGATGAGACCACAGAGCCCACACAAACAGAAAGGAACAGGGCTCCTAATGGGATAGCACCCCGAGCAGGATGGTCCTGCTGTGATCCCAGTGACAGACCTTCCTCAGTAGGACTTTCGATCTGCTCATTTGTCACAAAGGAATGACCGACCAACCAAGTTCCCAGCCTGAAAGATCTTCTAAGGACAAGTGCAGTCACAGTGAGCCATCTATTAAAGGACCAAACATTTGAGATTTTCTTGAAAGATTTCTTTAAAAATAAAAGTTCTTTAACTCCCTTTCTCCCTCTTTCTCTCTAACAGCACCTTTCAACCCGGGAGCTGCCAAAGAAGTTATGAGCGGGGCTATGTATAGAAACCACATCACTCACAACGGAAATAGAAATTTGGCAACGGCCCCACACCATGTAGGGCAAGAAGGGAGAGCAAATGGACCCAGCCCAGACTGGGAACATGGCAGTGGGGTGGGTGGGGGATAGGATGTGGCATGTTGGTTGGCCAGAGTTCAGGCCATACTACCTGGTGTGTCAGGAACCACAAACTACCTAGTATGGAAGAACCACTTCGGGCATCTTATCAGGTGCACCTCACAGTTTATCATACCCAGGAAGGCCTTCAAGGACAGGAAGTTTGTTAAATTCCCATTCCAATGTTTCATGACCCTGACAGCGAAAGGGCTCTTCCTAATAGCTAAGCTGCAGGCTGCGCCCCACATTCTAAATGCAGGCTTCCTTCTGATGTCCTTAGTAGAGCTGGGGAATAGCTGGCCACCACTCTCACATAATAACCCTCTGAGACTGAAGGTGGTTAATATGTTACCCCTCATCCTTGATTCTCCTTGCTAAAAGAAATAAATAAACTCCAATTTATTTATCTTGGTATTAAACACCCTTTTTCTTTGTCCCAACTCAATCCATCATCACTCTCCTTTTCTCTTAAAAATTATGCTCATTCTCCCCAACCTTGAAAGATTGCACTGGCATGGTGACTATCATTCCTATAGTGCTGCAGCATAAAAATGGAAGTGGAGGAATCAGGGTTGGGGGAGGGAAGACAAAGGACTCCACACTGGGTGGATACTGTACAAGTTGATTGCTCCCCCCCTTCCCTTTCTCTCTGGTCATCTTCACAATTGGAGGAGGTATCACTACCTCAAATTCACAGACCTGGAAACTGAGACACAGGGGGATTAAATTACCCATTAGAGATGGTCTACTTAGTCCTATAGCTACAGTTTGAACTCATTATTCAATAGGTATTAACATACAGACCAGTTTGTTTTATTTTCACAGACCAGTTTTGACCAAGAGTAGAGACATCCACTCTGAGAAACTCAAATCAAAACCAAAAGGAGAGAGCACTTCACAACTGTGGGAATGGCTATAGAAAAAGACAGATAATAGTAACAAGGATTGGCAAGAATATGGAGATGATAGAACCTTCACACACTAGTGATGGGACTAGAAATGAGGCAGCCACTTTGGAAAAAAGTCTGGCAGTTCCTCAAAATTCACATAGATTTACTATATGAATCCCAAATTCTCTTTCTTGCTATATATCCAAGAGAAATAAAACATATATCCATGCAAAAACCCATAAATGAATGAACACACCAGCATGACTCATAATCACCCCAAAGTGGAAACAACCCACAGTTCAACAAAGGAATGGATAAATAAAAGTAGTATGTGCCTATAAGGGAATATTATTCAGCAATAAAAAAGGATCAAGTACAGACACACACAGCGACATGGATGAAATTTGAAAATGCTGCTGAGTGAAAGGAGTTGTTCACAAAGGACCACATATGGTATGATTGATTCCATTTATAGGAAATGTCTGGAACAGGCAATCTGTACAGATGGGAAGTAGATTAGTGGTTTCCTAGGGCTGGGGTTGGAGAAAGTGATGGCCAGGGGGTGGAGTTTCTTTTCAGAGTTATGAAAGTGTTCCAAAATTGATTGTGGTGATAGTTGCACAACTCTGTAATTATACTAAAAGCCGTTGCATTGTACTCTTTAAGTGGGTGAATTGTATGGAATGTGAATTATATCTCACTAAAGCAGTTTTCTTCTTTTTTCTTTTTTAAAAAAGAGTTTGCTAAACCCCCAAACTCTGCTATTCAAATGTTTGGGAATCCTTTGCTACTTCCAGATTGGACTGAGGGTCCATCAAACAGGTCTTTGACTCATCTTTGGACACATGTCCTTAAGACAGATGGGTGGTTTCCTGTCACTTCATCACCAGCAGTGGGTATGCAAGAAGGACTTGAGGACTTGGTTCTACTGACCTGGGAGGGAAGACCTCAGGCCGAGGAAGAAGGGAGTGATTAAGGCCCTTTCATCCAAAGGCGTATATCCCAGACAAGTCTGAGGTATCCCATGACCATCTCCCCCACTATGCTGCTGACAGCAAGGTGAACAACAGCATCTGCTCAGGTCTCTAGTAAGTCAATGTAGGAACAAGGCCCTGGAATTACTCACATTCCAGGACCACATTCCTTCTGGAAGCCAGGAAACCCTCAGCCGGAAGTTCTGAGGAGAAAGCATTGCCCACCTGCTCCTCACAACCCTGTGCACTGTCACTCGAAGACAGCGCTCCGGAGAAAAAGAACGAGGAGGTAAAGAAAGAAGGGAAGAAAAGAGCATGCAGAGACCAGTTGGAAAATAAAAGGGGGCCAATTCCCTCTTATTAAGCCTGTTATTAGGCGGCGAATCAAATTAAACCACAGGGCTTTCCACTTACAGAGTGCTATTTTAAGGCTTATTAGACTATATTAGAATTGGCATACATTTCCACTGACATAATATCGGCCTTTAATTGGATTTAAGGGCGAGGAGGCTGCTTTCAGCTGGAATAGGCCCCTGCAAGGAGAAACTTGGTATTCTCCTCACAGCTTCCCCACTTCCCCTGCTGGCGGCCGGCCGAGGGGCCGAGCGGTCCTGTAACCCATTCAGATCCAAAACACAGCTGTTCTCCTCCTCCTCCTCCACCTCCTTTGATAAAGTGCCCAGAGGAGCCCACAGCAGGCCCCCCGCACATGTGCCCATCACTGACGGAGTTGGCTCTTCTGAGGTGCCCCAGGCCGGGTCTCGGGTTCTGCCAGCGCACAGTGGCAGGGAGAGAGGAGGCCTCACGCTCCTAGTCCAGACAGCTGTGGGTACAGAGGCTGAGTGACAGTGGCAGGTTGATAGAGGAATGAGGGTTGGAAGCAGCGCTGGCTTTGGCCTTCCAACTCCCTCCCCTCCCCATTCCAAGCGTGGGATGCTGGGAAATAATTCCCTTTGGCCAATCCTTGACCACCCCTCTGGAGCTGTTGGTAGAGTCTGAACAGGAAAGAAATGTGAAAAAGAGTCTACAGACTAGATGGAGGATTCACATTCTTGAACATTCACTGAGCCAGGGGCAGATCCCAAGTGCTATCAGTGGCTGTTTGCAGGGGTCATCCCATGTCATCCTCCATAAGCTCCTGTGAGGAGCATGGAACCACAAGTGCAACGGGGACAGCCCAGGACTCCTGGAGCCTGAGGGACCCACCACTCCAGTCCAGGCCATCCCTCTCTCTGCCTGCGTCTCCTCCTTTTATTTTTTATTTTACTTTTATTTTTTCTTTATTTTTTTTTGAGACTAGGTCTCACTATGTTGCCCGGGGTATTCCCGGTCCCATGAACTCAAGCAATCCCCAGCCTCAGCCTCCCAGGTAGCTGGGATTACAGGCGTGCACCACCGGACCCGGCTGTTTTTTCGAGACCAGGTCTCACTATGTTGCCCAGGGTAGTCTCAAACCCACGAACTCAAGCCATCCCAAGCCTCTTGCCTCCCAGCGCTTGGATTACAGGCGTGCGCCACCATACCCAGCTTATGTCTCTTCCTTGTAAAATGGGGATACCTTTTCCTTCCACTCAGAAGTGAATGAATCAAGACCATGCAGGTAAATAGCAAGTTCTCAGCCTTCATCACATTAGTGCCTTCTCCCCTTTGCTTGGCTCTGGAAATTTCAAATATTTCTCCTAACAGGCATCATAACAGTAACAGATCTCCGCAATCAAATACATTACAAAATAATGTTGGGAAGAGAAATATCTTGGTGCTGAGACAAGTATGTATGAAATACTGCTTCCCAAAATATTGCTCAAACATGAGGAAAGAAATCCCAAATTCCTTAAGATTTCCCACTAATATATGTTCACATCGCCATTGCCACTTGCCAAGATGCTTCTTGGCTTTTCTCTGATGTCTTCAATTTCCACACTTGTTTTTAGCTCTACTGCCAGAGCCATGTGCTTGTTTATTTTTACTACATTTTTATGACGTTTCTGCTCTAGCAATAAGTTTTGCATTATTAGTTTTATCAAATAACAGCATGTCTGGTTGGCTGGCAGAGACGTATTGGCCTGGTTTTCATGGCTCCGTCTCAGAATACGTTTTGTGATGACTTTCTAAGTCATTCTTCCATTCTTAAATATCTGCTTATTCCTTTACTAACCCACATGGAGGGGTTAATTGTGATGGCCTCAACCTAACATCAGTGTGAAGCCGACCACCACCATCGCAGGTGAGTGGATGTGATTCCATGCAGTGCATGCCTGGAGCACCAGTTGCTTGTAAACCTAATAGGCACAAACGAGTCTCTTTTTTTATTCACCAGGAAGCTCCCTGCTCCTCCCTCCCTGCCCCCCCCCCAAGTACACATTATCACACCTTAAAATATCTGTTTGGCAAGTTCAGTGTATCTGGAATATTGAATTTCCTGTAACTAGAGGGAAAGCTTATTACAAAACAAAGAAGAACAGGCAAGCATGATCTCATCTCTTTAATTTGTGGCTTCCTCTCCTGTACTTATTCGACCCAGAGCATCTATGAGTGGCTTGGCTCTAACTTTGAAAGGCAGAGAAAACCTGTATTTCCCATTAGTCAAGGGGAGAAACTGAGGCAGGAGGGTCAGGACTAGTTTGCTTGGCTTGGCCATCGGGCATAGACCTGCTGTCTGTTCCCTCCTCTGCAGGCACATTAACCATGACCGCTGTGCTTCTCCAGGCTTCAGGGGCTCATTAATAGCCATGCTCTTTTCATGTTAGATCTGTCTCCCTCATGGAGCCTGAGCCTGGGATTTTTTTCTCATCCCCACCCCCCAACACATGTGCTCTTCGCTCACTGACCCCCAGAGAGTTCCACATCAGTAAGAGCAGGGACCCCTTGGAATGTTCCCCACAAAGGAACATCAAAGGAGCAACTGTCCTGGTGGGATTGGATTCATGGCATCTGAATTGTTACAGCCAGAGCCGTCATGCTTGTAAGCGGGAGCACCCACAGAACGTGTGTGTGTGTGTGTGTGTGTGTGCATGTGTGTATGTGGATGCACATTCACCAAGTGTGTGCAGGCCAAAGAGTTTAAATCATGCATAAGTGCAAATCCACAAACTTATTGCATCATTGTCGACTCATCATTATGCAGGAAGATTTTATTTGAAAGCTGCTGGGGTCTCAAATCCTTTTAGGGCTTGGTTATCTGGAGACAGAGGGATTCATAAGAACAGATCCACAGCTCTGCTGTGACAGCTTTCTTTTCCCATCAGGGAATAGAATATTTAGATGGTGGAGGGTGGTAGGCTAGAGTCTCTAATAAAAATAACTTTTAATCAGAACACGTCATCACCACCATTGCATTGTTTCTCACTAGTGTGTGTAGGTTCCTGACGTAGGGGCAGGCCACTCAGTGTGTGCCTCTGTGGGTGTGTTTGTTTGTACACATGTGCGTGTGTCCCCACTGCACCCTGCTCTGCAGATGGCTCTAATTAATCTGGGTGAGGAAAGCTCTTGGAGAGGGATTTTTTTCCTTCAAAAGAGAAGATGTTCTGACTCCTCCCTCTGCTTAGCAACCAGCACGTACAGATGCGGCAAAGACATAGAGTCAGAGATGTGGTCTGAAGTTCCATGAAGGCCTCTTGGGAGGCACAGCTTGCTCACAGCTCCAGGAAAAGGTGGAGAAGTTGACTGAGTTTCCTTTAGCACCAGTGTGGTTCCAGGGTGAATGAGTCTTCGAGTGACTTTGAAATAAAGATTGGTGAAAGATCAGGAAAATGTATGCCTACCTCTTTTGGACTTATCCCAGGGTGTGGGGGGATAGGTCCCTCCACCTCTCCTTTGGAGAAACCCTCCATGAAGGGAGGTCTGGGTGCAAGCAGGATCCAGTACCCCTCTTTTGGAAGCAGAAAGGGAGGCCACTCCTTCTCCCTGCCTCTAGCAGGGAGAACCCTCAACTGGTCGATGGAAACTTGCCCCCAAGATTTTGGATGTCTAGCAGGTGATGCACGTGGAGGATGTTAAAAATTGCTCAGGATGGCAGTGATGAGTCACAGCCGAGACAGCACATCCTGCTGACTGCTCTTGCTAAGGATGATTCTCACATGTCCAGCTGCCAGAGGCCCTAGTTCCTCTGCTTTCCCCCAGCCTCCTCCTCCCATTACCCATCAATTCTGGGAGGCCCTGTTCTCCTGCCCCATAAATCCTCTTTTTGATGAAGATAACTGCAGTCAATCTCTGTTAGTTATAACGGAAACATCCTAACTGATAAATCCCCAAGACAGCTGACGTCAGATTTCATTAGCCTAAAGGGTGAGTCCCAGTAGCTAGGAACAAGAAATGCACCCAATAGCAAACTCCATTGCCATATAACATCCAGGAAAATGAGACTATCAGATACTTTCATGTATTCAATTAGCATTTATGTGACACAAACCATGTGCCAAGCACTGTTGTAGGTACAAGAGACCCAGCGTTGCATAAGAGACTATCTCAGTTCTCACGTTGCATATATCTTGGTGCCAGTGGAGACAAACCATCACAAATAGACATACAAATACCTCTGATGCCGTGTGTTTATGAGTGAAAAGGAATTAACCCAGGAAAGGGGACTAGAGAGGAGAGAAGATGGGGAAGGGTTTCTTTATATAGCAAGATTAAGGAAGACTCCTTTGATCAAATGACATTGGAGCTTGAAGGAAGGAAGCCAGTTATATGGATGTGTGGGAAAAGAGAATTTTTGGAACAACATGCCAAAGATATGTGACAGGAACCTTTGAGACATGTTGAAGAAAGAGCTAGGAGACCAGATGTGGCTTGAGATTCATAAGCAAGGGGAAGAGCCTTGGGAGGTGAATTTAGAGAGAGCAGGAAGACATCAGTAAGGGGCCTAGAGAGTTGCTGGAAGAACCCCTGATTTTATAGTGAACAAGATGGAATCCACTGGAAGATTTTGAGCACAGTGAAGATATGACTCCGATGATGTTTTTTAAGATTTCCTTTGGTTGCTGTACTGAGAACAGACTTTAGGATGTGAGGAGGGGAAGGAGAAAGGAAACCAGAGAGGAGGCTGTTGTAACAAGTCAGTCAAGCATCTCCTGTGATTTAGGCTTAAGAGACAGCATGGACATGGCACAAAGTAGTCAGAGTCTGCATATATTCTAAAGAAAGATCCAGCAAGTTTTGGAAACAAATTGAATGTAGCATGTGAAAGAAAGAGAAGCATTTTGAGGATAACTCCAAATTGTGGCCTTAGAAGCAATAATGGAATTGCTTTTAACTTACCAAGGAAGACTGGCTAGGAGGCAAGAATTTATGGAGAAGTCAAGATTAATGTTGAGCCTGTTATGTCTGAAATGTTGATTAAACTTTTAAGCAGAGATGTTGAGCTGTCATATTAGTAGATGAATGTAGAGTTCAAATAAAAGATGAGTAGAGATGTGATTTTGGAAATTTCCAATGTTTAGATGGTGCTTGATGAAAAGGAACTGAAATGAAATTCCCTAGAGAGTGAGTTAAGAAAAAGAAAATCCAAGAATAAGGAGACATGGAATTCTAGCTACAGGGTCTGAGAAGGGGCAACCAGTGAGGAAGAGAGAGAAAGTGGAGGAGAGAAGAGGGGAGGAGAGAGAGAGAGAAAAGGACAGAGAAAGAAAGAGGAGGGTAGTGGCAGGAGGGAAAGGGCAGCAATTCTGTGAGGTCAAGCAGAAAGGGATAAGATTTCAAATTAAAAAACGAAGTTTACATCTCATGGAACTAGGAAAAGTAGAACAAACTAACCCCAAAGTTAGCAGAAGGAAAAGAATAATAAAGATTAGAGCAGAAATCAACAAAACTGAGAATAAAAAAATTCATGGAACTGAGAGTTGTTTTTCCAAAAAAGACCAGCAAAATTGGCAAACCCTTAGCTACATGAAGTAGAGCAAAATGAATTCAGAAGTAAAAGAGGGCACATTATAACTGGTACTACAGGAATAAAAAGAGATTACTATAAATAATCATATATCAACAAATTGGACAACCTAGAAGAAATGGATAAATTCCTAGAAATATACAAACTTCCCCAATTGAATCATGGGAAAACAGAAAATCTGAACAGATCTATAACAGTAAGGAGATTGAATCTGTAATCAAAAACCTTCCAACAAAGAAAAACCCAAGACCAGATGGCTTCACTGAAGAATTCTACCAAACATTTAAAGAAGAATTAATGCCAATCTTTCTCATACACTTCCAAAAAACTGAAGGGGAGGGAACACTTCCAAACTCATTTTATGAGGCAAGCATTGCTCTGATATCAAAGTCAGAAAAAGACATTACAAGAAAAGAAAATGATTGGTCAGTGTCCCAAGGATGAATAGAGATGTAAACAGCCTTAACAATATACCAGCAAAGCAAATTCAAAAGCATTTAAAAAGATTATACACCATGACCAAGTGGGATTTATCCTGTGGATAATAGGGTAGCTCAACATACAGAAATCAAAGTAGTAATCACATTAACAAAATGAAGGGTAAAAATCACAGGATCACCACAAAACAATCATCTGACAAAATGCAACATCCTATCAATTTAAAAACACTTAACAAATTAGGCCTAGAAGGAAATGCCTCAATATTATACAGGATAACAGATGACAAGACCACTACTAATACTATGGTCAACACTGACATGCTAAAAGCTTTTCTGCTAAGAATAGGAAAATGGGGAAGGATACCCATTCTTGCCACCTCTACTCAACATAGTACTGGAAGTTCTAGCTAGAGTAATTAAGCAAGAAAAAGAAATTCAAGTCGTCTCAACTGGAAAGGAAGATATTTAACTCTCTTTATGCATATTATCTGATCATGTATGTACATAGCCCTGAAGATTTCACAAAAAGTTAGAACTAATAAATACATTTAGTAAAATTGCAGGATTCAAATCAACACACCAAATTCAGTTGCATTTCTATCCAATGAACTGCCTGAAAGGGAATTTAAGAAAATAATGCCATTTTTTCCCATATGGGAAAACAACCACAGTACATCAAAAATAATGAAATACTTAGGAATAAACTGAACCAAGGAGGCAAAAGATTTGTACACTGAAAGGGACAAAATAATGTTGAAAAATTTGAAAAAGACATATTAATTTGTACAATATTTGTATACTAGTTTAAGAATAATAATATTATACAAATATTGTACAAATTAATATTATTCTTTTAGGGAGAACACTACCTAAAATATTCTACAGATTCAGTGCAATTACTATAAAAATCCTAATGGCTTTTTTTTTTGGCAGAGATAAAGTCTCTTAACATTTATAAGGAACTACAATGAACCCCAGATAGCCAAAACAACTTTGAGAAAGAGGCTGGAGGAAGCACACTTTCTGATTTCAAAGTGTATTATGCTATGACTGTAATTAAATAGAATGAAACTGGCATAAACACAGACAGATCAATGGGATGGAATAGGCAGCGCAGAGTTAAACCCTTAGATATAGGTATATGGTAAAATGTTCTTCAGTAAGTTTGTCAAGACAATCCAATGGGGCAAGGGACAGTTTTTCCAACAAATGGTGTTGTAAGAAAATGTAATCAGAGTCTGATCTTATGCCACACACAGAACTGACTTAAAATGGACTTTAAAAATAAATGTAAGACCTTAAACTATAAAACATGTAGGAGAAAATTAAGGTGAAAGCTTTACAACATTAATCCTCATAGTGATTTACTGGATAGAACACCAAATCATAGCAACAAAAGCAAAAATAAGCAAGTAGGACTACATCAAGCTAAAAGCTTCTGTGCAGCAAAGCAATCAACACAGTGAAAAGGCAAGTGAAGGAATGGTAAAAAAAGATATGCAAACCATACATCTGATAGAGGGTTAGTATCCAAAATATATAAGGAGCTCCTACAACTCAACAACAAAAAAGCAAATGATGAGCAAAACATCTGAATTGATACGTTTCCAAAGAAAACACACAAGGTTCCAATGGGTACATAAAGAGATGCTCGACACCAATCTTCATTAGGGAAAAACACAAAACAAATTACCATGAGATATCACTTCACACCTGTTAGTATCACTATCATAAAAAATAAACAAGCAAACCCAGAAACTAGCAAGTATTGGTGAGGATGTGGAAAAACAATAGCCCTTATATGATGTTGGTAGGAATGTAAACTAGAGTATGACACTCTAAAAAACAATAGTTTCCTCAAAAATTAAAAATAGAATTTTCCAATCATCCAATGATCCCTCTATTGGTCAACCAAAAGAAATAAAAGCTATGTCTCGAAGAAATACTTGCACTCCCAGGTTCACTACATCATTGTTCACAATAATCAAGAGGTAAGAACAACCTAAGAGTCCATTAACAGATTAAGTGGATATTAGAAGATGTGGTAGACACCTACAGTGGAATATGATGCAGCCATAAAAAGGAATTTCTGTCTTTTTTTTTAATTTTAAGAAATGTTTATTTTTTTCTTTTTTTAAATTTAATTTAAAATTTTTAAAATTTGCATATATGTATATTTATATTTATATTACATTATTGCATTATTGTGTACCTCTGGGTTTTCCTACTTCACTAACACCTGTTAACCATCCTGATCTTTTGTGCTCTTCACCTCCCCTACCTTCTTCCCCCTCCTCCTCTCTTGCTCCATTGTTCTGTCCCATCAGTTGTTTTTTCTTATTCATTTGTTTGTTTTACCCTATAGCCATCATATAAGTGAGACCATCCTGTATTTCTCTTTTTCTTTTTGACTTATTTCTGCTAATATGAGTCTTTCTAGTTCCATCCAATTTCTATCTTATATGACAACATGGATGAAGCTGAGGGTATTACGCTCAAGTGAAATAAATCTTAAAATTACAGGACAAATGCAGCATGAGTCTACTTCTATGAGGTATCCAAAGCAGTCAGACTCAGATGCTTAGTAGTAGGATGACTGCCAAGGGGGTGGGGGTAAGCAGGGAACAGCTGTTGAATGGGTAGAGAAATTCAGTCATGCAACAGGAAACAGTTGCAGCGATCTGATGCATGATGCCACATATATAGCAGTAACTACACTTACAAGTTAGATCACAGGTTCATGTTATGTGATTTTCATCACATAAGAACACCTATAATAAAAGAAAAGGCGACATACCCTTTGTGTTTGAGCAGTAGATATGGAGGCTAGATGAGAGATGACAACACAGCACTGCTAAAGCAGGGCTTGAAGGAAACAGGAGGGGTTCTGGGCTAGGAGAACAAAGGCGGAGATATTTGACCTTCCTTTTTACTGACAGATGGGGATGTCTGAGTCTTAAAGAACTGCTAAAAATGGAGAGCATGGTAGTAAGAGTTGGAGAAGATGTACTGAGCCACTTCTTAGAAGCTCTACCTGACAGGTCAGGGAGCCACCAGGATTCCATTTTACTCCCAACTGTGCCTCTCAGTGGGCGGATTTTTTATTTACCCTGGTGCTCAAGTGTGAAGGCTGGAAGCTCAGCCCACATGGCTGTTTGTGTAAGTGGCAAAGTTGGGTTTATAGCAATTTAATCAGCAGCATTAATAATGTCACCTAGGCTTAATGATACCAATTATAACCATGGTAAACATTGCCGAGCAGCTGATAAACAGTGATATTAAAGATGAACTCCCTGCGTTTGGTCAATGCTGTTTTTAAGAAACAATAGTAAAAAGTTCATGTTCTAAATATTCGCTTTTCTCACTCCTCTTCCGAGCCAAGAGTACCACTTCAGGGCAAACTCTGGCGAGAAAGTGACCCTTCTCTTTTATTACCTGGGGCTATTTGGTCACTTCCCCAGGCCAGGTGTGGGTGTCCTGGTATGGAGTCCAGTCTGGAATATTAAAATGCCCAAGATGCCAAAGGACATATCCTGCCTTGCAATAGACTCCATTCAGGGTGCCATGACAAGGGCTAGACTGGAGTCACCACATTTCATCTCAGGTTCCTGGGGGATCTCAGCCTACTGCCCCCAGAGAATTAAGGGCTTTTCAGCTTCTTCTTTGTTCAGTTGGTGAAGGCCAGTTTTCACCTCATCTGCTACACGAACTTCCTTCTTGGCCTGACAGTCTGATGACAGCAGGCTCTTCTGGGGGACTTTGCTGCCATGTTTGGAAATTGCATTGTATGTTTTCATAGATTTGTGCTTAGGCCTGGTGGTCTTAGAACTCAGCAGGCAGCTCTAATAAATAAATAATGGTGCTAGGCTGTACCATGGTAAAGTTGTTCACTAGGTCAAAGTCAGAGAAAGGGATTCCAGGCAGATCCATGTACAAAGCAGGGGGCTGCTGAATGTAGGGAAGTCAGAGGAACAAACCACACATACATATATTTGTATCTGTATTTATATGTGTAGGTTTGTCTATATATTTATCTATATTTTATTTATATTTACAAATAAATATGTAATAAAAACATATATATATATATATTTCATTTTTTCCTAGCTAGTGTGTCTCAATGGAGAGGAGGATTTGTGTACAAGACGCAGATTCTCTCGCTACCATTAACTTGTTCTCTAGACTCCAAAACAAAGTCTTTCTGTGGCTGCATCTATGTGGCATCAACCATCTGGCAGGGAATTGAGAAGTTTATTTAATTATCCAGATATTCTGAAATCTCTTCCAGTTTGCCCCAGATGTTTGTCATCTGCCTGCAACTCAGGTTTCTCATCTGAAAACCTGGGGTGGGGAGGGGGGGCTGGACAGGAGGGGAGTTTTTCAGGCTCAGTTGTCTCAAAGGGCTTCCCTTCCCATTAAGAAGTGGCTCTGAAACACTGGGCCCCCACAATTGGGGAGGAAAAAAGTTTTCAGAAAGTGTTTTGTTGGTATAACGAGATAGCAGCAGGATCTCTAAATATAGTAGTAACTGGTGAAATCATTTGGAGGAAAGTGTGGCTGGAGAAGAAAGCGAAGTGAGGAAGTGCTTGTGTTTTACTGGAAGCTCAGAAGCAAGGAACTGTGCAGGGTTTTCAGACAGCAAGCACCCTGCTGAGCCTTCTTGGGGTTCCCGCCACAGTGCACACACTCATTCGGCCACTTGCTTGACTCCCACCATGACAGGAGTGCCGGTCGGTGCTAGAGGAAAGTAGCTCAGAGAGCAGGATCTTCCCTTTGTCTGTGCTTTTACAAATGAGGCATGCTTGTGGCAGGCCCTGTGAAGAACAGGGGAGAGGTGACCGAGACCCAGTGTCACTAGGTGTGCCCTCAACAATGCAGTGAGGTGGGTCTCGCCCCAACGCTGAGGGGGGATCCTCGGGGACAGCCCACATCAGCAACATTCGATTTTAGCCTGAAGTCAACAAGACACTGCCACAGCACTTAGACTCACAGAGAAGCAAAAACGGCAGAACCTGAAGTTTTGGGCTCGAGCACTGGCCAATGTCTTCCCTAACCAGGTGACCTGAGAGATCCCTGCGTTTCCCTGGGCCGCCTTCCTACCTAGCAAAGGGTGATATGATGGACTCACCCTCAGAGCTGGGGGTACCCAAGCATTTGTGGGATTTTTTCTTATCCACTTCCTCTCAATTTGGAAGAAAAAGACTTTTAATATCCATTCTGGGGACTTAGTTTGTGACTGCGTTGCAAAGAAAGAATGCATGACAACACATTTTGTAAAGTAAAGGATACTATAACCTAAAGTGTTTTTATTATTGTCATCATTACTATTATTTGATCTCTGTCATGATCTCTTCCACCCTGATTGCAAGGACTCACACAGCTCAGTGTCCTGAGTGTGAAGACCAGTGCTAGAAAAATGGCTCTCTGCCTGCACACGGACGTGTGTCTTTATGTCTGTGCCTGCGTTTCTGTATCTTTATCTCATTGTCTGCACCTGGAGAGAAAGGAGGAAAGGGAGAGTTGGGCGGCTGACTTCAGTTCGGAGGCATTATTTACAGGGAGGGGGCAATCCAGAAAAACTGTCGTGTCCCCTGGGGAGCCATGACCTAATCAAGATGTATAATTATCTGTCTTATCTAAATGAAAGGATCATTTGAGAAACAGTAATGGGCCTCGGTGTGGTTTCAGTTGCTATATAGTTCTCAATTGCTATTGAGTTCTCATTTGCCATGGAGTTCAGCCGCTGAAGGGTAATTATAATGTTTAACAAATATATTCCCTTTAGGGACCTGAGTTAAAGACACAACATCCCTTTTCTCATTCCTCCAAATGACACTGCTCTCAGGACCATTGCTATGGACCGCAGAAACGTGGATGCCTTTTCTTCCTCAGCTTTCTGCAGGGCCAGCTGCTCAGAGCCACGTGGTCTTGGGGGGTGGGGGTACAGGGGAAGAAATCAAGGTCAGGACCTACAAAGGGTCTAGCCCTCATCTATAAATAGCCCCAACAGCTTTTGCTGTCCCTTCAGCCTTCCCAATGATCTCCACAAGGGCTTGGGAGAATAACCTTTGTCAATTATCCACCCTCACTAGCCCCTCCCCACATCATTGCTTCCCCACCATATCAAGAGAGAAGAAAAAGAGCAGAATAGAGGTGAGACTCACCTAAGAACACAAACACTCCAGATGCTCCCCAGGAAGATGGGACCTCCCCCAAATTAGGTTCTTTTTCTTTCTTTTCTTTAG
The DNA here is from genome assembly GCA_004024945.1 of Uropsilus gracilis. NCBI lineage: Eukaryota > Metazoa > Chordata > Mammalia > Eulipotyphla > Talpidae > Uropsilus > Uropsilus gracilis. The sequence continues at coordinate 29,139 of PVHY01004877.1, forward strand.
AGTGCATATTAGATACATTTGACAGACAGCCTTCAGAACTGAAAGAGGCCTCTCTCACTGGAAGGAAAATAGATAACAATGTGCAGACTTGGAAGAGAGAGTGTAGACCTACTTTAAAATTGTTGCTCTGAACTTTCTACACTGCTGGTGAGAATGCAAACTTGTCCAGCTATTGTGGGAAGCTGTGTGTAGAGGACCCCTAAACTACTGAAAATGGAACTCCCATTCTAGCCAGCAATCCCACTGCTAGGAGTCTATCCAAAGGTTACAAAAACTCTAAGCCATAAAGACACCTATACACAGATGTTATTGCAACACTATTTACAATAACCAGGATAGGGAAGCAACCCAAATGTCCCAAAATAGACAAATGGTACAAAAAAACATGGTATATGTACACAATGGAATTTTATTCCTCAATCAAAAAAGACAAACTTATGTCATTTGCAGCAACATGGGTGGAGCTAGAAGGAATCATGCTAGCAGAAATAAGTCAGAAAGAAAAAGAGAAATACTGGATGGTTTCACTTAAATGAAGGATATAGGGAAAACAAATAGATAAGAAAATTTTTAAACTAATTTTTAGCAAAATTAAAGCACAGAGCATGAGAGGGGGTGGAAATCAGGGGTGGGAGGAGCACAGAAGGAGGAGACTAAGACAATGGTTTGCAGGTGATAAGGTGGTGGGAGAACCCCAGGGTAGATAACGATGTAAAAAATTAAACAATTAAAAAAATTGTTGTCCTGGAGCACAGAAGATGGCACAGGTCTACTTGGAGAGCTGGCAGGTAATGCCTCCATGGCTGGATGGGCGTAGCATGCAGTAGAGACTATGTCCTCTGCTGACATAGTTGCCCAGACTGAATTCATCAGGTTCAAGGACTAGGCCACCCCTGCCACAGTCATGGTCATCCTGATGACTGGCCCTGTTCTTAACTCTGTGGAAGAGCTCACTACATTTGCAGAAAGAGTAAAACAGAGCCACGCAAAAGTACAACATATTCCATTTCTGCAAGCTGCCCAACAGCCCATTCTGAGCTGCAGACTCAGGTAGACAATCCAGTGGGTCAAGCCCCCAGGACCAGCTGTAGTGACCATACAGCTTATGGTCAGCTGTAGTGACCACAGGAGAAGGCTGCTGCTTCCCTCTAGGTGCCAGCTCACAGGGCACTTTACAGGGAGCGAAGGAGGAGCGAGAAATCTCCCAGGTGAGCAGAGGCAGAGAAGACAATGAGGGTGGAGGGTACTTACTGGGTCACCCCAGGAAAGAGCCGGTATCTCTAGAGGTACCCACAGGCCTAGAACACCTGGCCTTGCTCCAGTGAGAGCTACACCCCACATTCAACTGGATTAGAAGTGAGGGCAACTGCAGTGGGTGCCTTGAGAGCTCCTGAAAGATGATGGATTGATTGATTTGTGTATTGGGCCTCTTATTTATTTCTCCCAGGGTGATGGATGATTTCAGTAAAGGGGGAAGGAGAGGGAGACAATTGGGTTTGGACAGCAGTCTGTCAGCTGCAGAGTGGCTGAGCCAGCACCCGGTTATTAGCTTGGAAAATAAAATTTCTCTCCGGTTTTCACTTACCACTTTGTTGGAAGCATATTTTTTCCAACCCACATTAATAAAAAACAATAACAAAAAATGTGAAAGTGGGGTAGGAGGGGCAGGGATAGGGCAGGAAGAGTGAAGGAGGCAAAGAATGCGTCAGACAGAATCATTGCTGTGCCTCCTTGAACACTTTGATTAAAGCCATGAGACTGAAATCAAAGCCACTGAAAGGAAAAATAAAAAGATGTCTGAGAACAATTTTGTTTGCTGGAATTTTTCCTCCTGTATTCTATTATGGTGGGGGGCGGGTGTAAAAAAAGAGTTCTCCTTGGCCCTCTTTTGATCTTTCAAAGTCAAGAAGAACATTAGGAAAAGAAAAAGAAGAAAAGAAATTGACACCAATCTTGTTTTCTTCCTTTCCTTCATTTGCATTTACAACTCCACTGGATCAGAAGTGAGGTGTGAAGAGCTAGGGAGCCTAGGCCCCCCATAAATAAAAACAAGGGGCATGTAATCAAAGAGCATTCAAGAGGTCACCAGTCACCAAGAACCTTGTCAGAGGCTCCCCTTCTTTCACTGCTCCCCATATAGACATGAGATCGCTCGGAGGCCTTGGTGGTGAGGACAAGTTGGACCAAGGTGAGAGAAAGCGAGTGATGGCAGATCTTCACTGCATCCGCTTCATTGCATGAGGATCTTCACTGCATGCGCTCACTTTCTGCAGAGCCTGCTGCAGAAAGGGTGCTCCCTATGAACCAGGGCTACCCCACCAGCCTCCAGGAGGTGCCAGGGTGGCATTATTTAACAAAGACAAGGATGCTAGCGATCAGACCATGTCTGAGCTGGGAACCTGTGTAAACAGCGCCATAGCTCCCCAAGGAAGACTCTGCCCTTTCTGTACCAATTTCATGCATCTTCAAAACTTCTGGAGGAAACAGTGATAAACTAGGGGCACCCAGATAAAGCGACTGATGTAAAGGCTGTCACTGCAGAGATGGAAGGTCAGTTGCAATCCGCATGCTAACTCAGACTGATTGATAGTGAGTTCCTGGAATGTGGGGTTAAGAGTGATTCTGAGCAGCTCTCAACTATGGAAAAAAAAAAAACCAATGAAATTGTGCCATTTGCATCAGTATGGATGATGCTAGAGGATATTATGGTTAAGTGAAATATTTCACATGAAGAAAGAAAAGCACCATATGATTCCACTCGTATGTGGCAAAGAAATACAAATTGAACCAACAAGACAAAGAGTGGTGGTTATGAGAAGGGAAGGGGGTAGCGGGTGGGTAAGTCCGGCAAAAGGGTCAATTGTATGGTGGTGGGTGGGAATCTTGCCTTTTGGCCATGGGCATAGAGTAGCATATACAGATGTTGATTTTTAAGATTGTGTCTCTGAAACCTACAGAAAGTGCTAAAACAATGTTATTTCAGCTTTTTAAAAAGGGAGAAAGAAATTGAGTGAGAATCTCATTAAAAAAAGCATAATGATCAATGAACTGATGTTTGCCATGGGGTAGAAACACTGCTACCATGAGCCTATGTGTGCTCCCCAGCTCCCCACCTCCAACACCCTCTATATGGGAGAGCGCTAGCCCAAGGCCAAAGTTCTGAACCATGACCTTGAAAGCCACAAAGACCATCCTGAGTCACAAGGGCCCTGTCATTGGAAATGAGTCTGATGACAGGAAAATCAATATCTGAGTATGGACTTGGAAGTCTGTTCACATATGCTGAATCTTTTGTGTGAGAGAAAATACATATAATATTGACTTTTTTGTACCATTTTTCACATGTAGGGCCCCATGATTTAAGTATGTTCATGGCACTGTGCAATCACCATCAGACCATCTTCAGAACTCTTCCATCTCCCCAAGGGAAACTCTGTACCCATTACATAACATTCCTTCACACACCCCCAACCCCTAATCATCACCATTTGTTTTCTGTCCATTGGAATCTGACACTTCAAGGTACTGCTTAAAAGTGGAATCTCATAGTACTTGTTCTTTTGAATCTGCCTGATTCAATGAGTATATCCCCAAGGTTCATTCATGTCAGGCATATGGTAGCATGCACAAGAGTTGCCTCCTTCTTACAGCAATATAATATTCCACTGCCTGAACAAACCACCTTGTGTTTATCTATTCACCTTGGGTCACTGTGATTAGTGTTGCTGTGAACAAGAAAACACAAGAATCTAGTGTAGTGTGCGCTTTCAATTTGCTGGAGACTAGACACAGAAGACAAATTGTGGATCCTGTAGCTAATTTTACCTTTAATTTCTTGCTGGAACCATCCTACTGGCACTATCTTTTTTTAAATCTCCATAAGGAAGGCCCATTGCAATACTTCATGGAGAGCTTGAAGGATCACAAGGATATAAAAGTTGATGAAACCCCACTGAAGTCAGCCAGCAGCGGTCTAGGGCTGGCCCTGAGCTTCTGGTGAGATTCTCCCTTGCTGCTGCCCAGGCTGCGGCCAGCAGGCTGTTTCACTCCAGTAGAGTGGCAGGATGGAGGTGTACCAGCTTGAGGCCATGCACGGCCACCCCCTGTGCATGGAGAACATATGATCCCTGGGCCAGGACCAATGCTCTGATGGGAAAGAACATTCCACTTCTCAGCAGCGATGTTTCCCTTGGCAGAGGGATGGCTCAGATGCTGCCTCCTGGAAGGCAGATCAGCCATGGGAAGGGCCAAGGGAAGGGCAAGGCGGTGAGGGATGAGCCACCATAGTGGGAGGAGGCCATTAGCATTTTGGTTGTGACATATTTATGCTCAGACTTGTCATGTGGAGCAAATGGGATATTCAGATAGAGACTCAGTTTTCAGATAATGGGCTAGAAAGAATGAAATGTCCTGCCTTTCTTTGTTCCACAAAGGCCTGGCAGCTGGCGAGACCAGAGCTAGCCTGTCAGAGGAGAGCTTTAGAGTTTTGTCCTCCCTGCCAGGACAGGGGCCATGGTGCCATGCCAGCTTATTGCCAGGAAGGCGCTAAACTGCCAGACGCAGCCTATCCCAGGGTGCCATTGGCATCTGGGAGTGGCAACCAGCTTGATGGACTCTTCCTTTGCTCATAAAGTTGTCCAGAAGTCACCAGACCTGTCCAACCCACTGAGGGTGACTGGCTCCACACTCCCACCTAGAGCTGAGACTGGCAAAGCCATTCCAAACCAACAGGGTTTTTTTTTATTTCCCCGAATTCCCATGCTGTAGACATGCTTCCTCCTGTGCAGAGTGCTGTGGGTAAGCTAGTGGGCTTGGGAGCCAATCAACTCCATAGACCCTCAGAGCTGACATTTACTGGGTTGCGAATTTAGGGCCATTACTGCAATTCCTACATTGCTTAATCCTCTCATTCTTCATCTGGAAACTGGAGATAAACAGGAATGCCTGCCTTATCTCAGTTAGTGCTATGAAGCGCCTGGCACGGAGGAGCACAATGTAAGCTGATACGCTTCCATTCCTCCCAAAAGGTGCCCCTGCCCCCATGGGGAAGATGATGCCCAAGGCTCCGTTGACTGATGTCCACCTGTGTGAATGTCCTTCTTTCCAGCATTCCCAAAGGCTGGATTTCAGCACTGTGGGATGACAGTGGCTCCATGCCAGGTTTGAAGGTCTAGGGATCCAACCAGAAACCTCATCTCATTGAAGACTGCATCTGGCTCATTTAACTGCTCCATCAATAAGTGAAAGAGCTCAGCAGTGAGTTAATAAAAACGTTAGCTAATAATGGCCCCTTTGGGTGTCTGGAGGAGGGATTCCTTTGAGTGTTTTCAGGCCCTGCTCCCCGAATCTTCACAGTGGCCCATGGGGGGTGGACAATAAGTGTTGTATTGGAAGTCAGATCGCTGGGCTCTATGCATACTCTGTTCTCAGGAATTCCCAGCCGTTGTGGGGTTCAGTATCCTCATCTCTAAAATAAAGGGTGGTACACATGCATTCTAGAGTTTTCTAGAGTTAAGAGAATTAAGTAAGAAGTCCTTGACCTCCAGCCAACCTCAAAGGCAGGGCTCTCCAGGAAACTAAGAAGCACCATCCAGGAAAAAGGAAAATGGCTGGTATTCCTGAAAAGGAACAGGGATCATGGGAAGAATCATCAGGACCTGTTGGCAGCTGTGGGAGTGAGAGCTCGGAATGCAGCGGGCGAGAGAGCGCTCGGGAACCAGAAGTGACCATGTGCGCAGGACACTCCACAGGCACATGTGGGGCGAGTGGGTGGCACAAATCAGCAGGGAGGCTGACTGTGTTTAGCCATGGGTGGTCTCTGGGGACCACACAGACACCCTCGCCTGGGATGCTGCTGAGGGTGGGCTGGAGCTCTGCCAGCGACCAGAGTGCTCTTTCTGAAGGCTGACCACATACTGTCTGCTTCACAAGTGACCACTCCTGGGTGGCTCTGGAAGAAAGACCCAAGGATGGACTAGCAAGAAGAAGACCAGCAGGGGTAGTCGTGGAGGTGGAGGGAAAGAGATGGAGGAATGGAGTCGAATAATAAATGTGGGAGGAAACAGCACAATAATAGCGTCCATGTGCAGGGAACCCCAGAGATGATTTAGTCTGGGTAAAGGACCACTCTGGCCATCACAGAGGACCCCATGGGGGCTAGCAGCTCCATGGAGAGCACAAATGCTCAGGGACCAGATAGGGAAGGGAGGATTGTGCAAAGCCCCCCCCCCCTCCCAAACACCCTCAGAGTTGAGTGTGACTGGAGCCAAGTATCTGAACTAAAGTGACTTAGGTCTTCACTGCACACTCAACTTGCAGGGGTGGGGCTGAAAAGCTGGCCCAGGACTCCAGCCACGAGTCCCCACCCAGGTCTATGGGCCAAGGCACTCTCCACCGAGACACATTTTGTTGGCTTATCACACTGCATCTGGTTCACAGAAGAGGGCTTATACCTCCTCACCTGTATGTCACCACCCCACACACAAGCACCCCATAGTCCTTTACCCTAGACCACTGGGCCACTTTGTTCCCACCTCTACCTACCCCTCCAGTAGCCTCGATTCTACCATCATATCTCATAAGGTTTAATTTCCTTTTAATACTCCAGGCCTGATGGGTGGAAGATGGAAGGGTGTAGCGAAGAGCTTTCTGTGTGACACAGGAAAAACGCACACACTGAGAGGCTGTAGAGTGGGGTACTGAGTGAGCCATGTATGCATGAACAGTCTCATCAATTGAGGGGACAAGGAAATGAGGCATAGCATGGGCATTTTGACGATGCTAGCTGGGTTCTTATATTTTGTTTTAACAAGAAAACATCACTTTACCAAGTAATAAGGTCTAAGAGAAAAGAAAAGCACTAAGGAGCTACAATGTGAAGAGGGGAAGTGAGGGGAGGGCATGAAGGAGAGAATGGTGGAGTCTCTACTGGTTCCTCCCCTGTCTCTATCTCTCCTTCTCATTAGCAGCTCAGCGGGTTAGTCTAGAGAAACAGGTGCCAGACCAGTTCACTGACCAGGGGACCAGCAGAGGTGCTAAGGCCTGGCCCTCTCCCATCACCCTTACCACTGCTGCAATTGATCTGTGGAGAGATCCAAGACTGGGTCCTCAGCATTATGGTGCCTGCTCTGCCAGGGGCTCTGAGCACCTGTGCACAGGTGTGATTCACCCTGCCTAGCTCAGGGACTGCTCTGGGCACTGTGCCATCACAGCCAACAGTCACAGACCAGGCCAGGGCTGAGAGCACTGACTCATTTGCCTCTGCTGCAACCCCCAAGCATCTGGAGTCACCAGCCATGAGGCGCAATGACATTGGATTTCAAGCACTGACCTTGGGACCCACAGGCCCATAGCAGCAGGTATCCCCTCTCCACTGGCCACAACTCTCAGTGTCACCTGAAGGGACCTTCTGCACCTCTTTTCCACCCCCTGCCCTCATTCAGATTATCTGGCATCTTCCTCCCATAACCTGGCCCCCCATTTTGTTTACCTGCTTAGATCTGCCTGGCCCAGTGGGTCTCACTGCTGGGTCCTAGAGCCTCTTCCAAACCCTCTAACCTGAGAGGAGATGTACCCTGGTGCCCCCACCACTTAACCAAGACAATCCCTTGCAACTTCTGTCTCCTCCTTGGGAAAAATCAGCCATAAAGAGTGTGCCTAGCTGCATGGCCTAAACTCCTCCTTTGGTTCTCATGCCCCAAGATCCATGCAACCTGCAGATGCAGTCGCCAACTCCTGGCTGATATCACATGAAGTCCCCCTTCCCCTTTGGCACAAGCAGGGCACATCCCCTTCTCAGCACATCCCTTCCTAGAGTGGAGGTGCATGCTGAGTCCCCAAGCCTCAGGAGAACAGCAGGACCAGGGAGCATGGGTCACGGTTCTCAGCCACCCCTAGGAGACTTCCATGGGGACAGAATAGTGAGCACACTGATGGGAGAGGCCGGAGGGCTGCGTGGAGGGGATGGAAGAGCCCCCGGTGGGAGGCATAGGTGCCATATGGAAATGGCACATACTTGGGTGCTCGTGGAGAGAAAACAGTCTCAGCAGACAGACGCTTCACGTCTGCCCTGAAACCTTTGAACAGTGAATTCATCCAAGAAAGGGGATTCTTATAGCCTCTCTGCAGGGCATGATTTTGATACCTAATCTGTGCATCACATCCCTGGGGAAGAGGCACAGAGAGGGACATACAACCTGGTGCAGGAACAGCACAGTAGAGGCCCAGTTCCCTGGCAGGAGGCCCTGAGCCTTTCATGCCAAGACCAGAGTCAGCTGTGCTGTTTTCCCCCCAGGACTCAACCCCACCTAGGAACCAGGGTGCACAAAACCCAGACTCATCCTGCCCAAAGTACCTGAGCACGTGTGCATGGCTATGGGGCCACCCAACTGCCCTGGCAGGAGACTGCAGGGCAGTGGAAGGCTGTTGGCTGGGAGCAGACAGCCTGGGAGGCCACAGACATCATGCCAGGGTCGCCATGGTTTCCCAGCTGGGAATTGGCCCCTTAAAGCCTGGAAGGTGTCCAGTCCATGGCTTCAGGAATGGCCCTGCCTAATTTAGAATCCTTAGCCTTGCAAGTGACTCTCATAGTCCATTTGTTTTTTTAATCTATATTTAGTTAATATAGCTGGCTTTGCTATATCTATATTTAGCAGCGCCAACTCTCCTGGACTGTGTATAGTGTGTAGTGTGTGTTGCTTATTGCGATTCCTCTCCTGCCACTAATATCAGCAAACATAAATGCATGTAACACATTTACTCAGTGAGGCTCCAAGCAGATGTTTTTCCTGAGTTTTGCTGACCTGTTCTGGAATCCTTTCTCCCGCCCTGCTCCGCCCATCAGTACCTTGACCAAGCAGGGCCACCCCTGTCTTCCCAGAAGGATACAATGCACCCCAAGAATGATGGCGCATGTTTGCCCAGGTTGCTAGGAAGGTTGTACTCAGGTTTGCTTAGCGACCCTGAAGGAAGCCCAGTGGACTGTGGTGGTGTGTGACTTGGTAGCAGCACCTGATTGGGTTGGGGTTTCCTGACAGCATCTACATTAAAAAATGAAAAGAACCACCTAGGTCAGCAGATCATATGTGTCACCTTCCCAGTCTCCTAGACTGGTACAGAAGCCAGCGTGATGAGCTGGAAAGACCAGATCTTTCAGAATCAAATTCAGTGAGTTTCAAAACCCCAGCATCTAGCACAGTGTCTTACTGGGGTCTCGAGAGATAGTGACTTGACTTCCAGCTGTTGCTTCCCAAGTGACTGGCTATGGGCTGGGTCTCCCAGCCTCCACCTACCATCTGTGACTTGGAAGGCTGCAAGAAGGCTTGCAGACTCAGGAGTGAGCCTGGCATGGAGAGCAGGGAAGTGCCAAGCAAACTGGCATTTCTTAAGCAGCTACTTGCAACATCATGAAATACTTCAATGCGATGTCATGATAAACTGCACATATAGCGAGTTTAGCCATTGTTCCTTTTGAGCTGCAAATGACTAAACGGCTGGTAGGTATCCTCGCCTCCTCTGCCACAATTCTAAGCTTTGAAAGGGACCAGGGTGAGACGTGGGCAGACAAGAGGCATCACAGGACACCCTCAGAGCAGGTGGACAGGCCCTGGTTCCCAGAATGTCCTGGTTCCATGTCACAGCCAAGTCCATCCCCTGACCACACTGGTCTTATGAAAAGACCCCGGGGCTGCAGGGATCAATAGGATGGGAAGTAAATGCCTCTTTTCTCACATGCTGAGGTTCCATGGGCGCTGGGCTGTGCAGCAATTCAGCTGGAGGTAGAGATTTGGTGCATTTGAGCCACGGACACCTGAAGCCAGAGACCTGGATTCGAGCAAACTCTTCCGGCATGTCTTATTTTCCCTGGAAATCCCAATCACATTATCGCTCTGAAACTCGAGAGCCCTTTGAAGTCACCGTGCTGAGACTATAAAACACGATGGCACAAAGTCGCTGGCCTTCATTAAGGCGAGAAAAAACTGTGTGAGGTTTTGGCTACTAACTGCTTTTTGACTTTTTAGCAGAGGCTCTAAATAATGAGGCACCCATGGAAAGGAGGGGGTGGAGAAGGGCCCCCGTACAGCAGCAATAAAAGACTGGGGAATCTGGAAAAATGGGAAACTTTCATCTGAGATAAGAAACCCTTCTGGCTCTTATTAGACTTTCTGCTCAGTCAGGGGGGTCCCCTGGCTTTAATAAAATCTCATTTTCCCCTTAAACTCTCCCATGTGGTAGGGCCCAGCATTTAATGGGGATATGAGATGATTCCAACCTGAGGCTCAGGTGGCCTGCCCCGCACCCCACTCCCCCCCCAGTCCAGCAGCTGCTATTGATTGCTGAGACCCCTGGTCTAAACATGTGAGCCGCTGTGCAGTTGAGAACAACCAGGAGCCAAGTGAAGGGACCTGGACCAAAGGGGGCGGTAGTCTGACTCCCGTGTATTCCTGCTCTGAGGAAGGCAATGCTCATCCTGGTCTTTATTAAGAGTAGACCCAAGGAGTAAGTCAGCCAGTCCCAATATGTAATTTATTAGGGGGCATCTGCATTTGAAAGGCCCCGTGGCTTTCATCTCTGCCAGATTCCTTAAGGTTCCCATTGGCACCGGGCGATTGTTCATTAGGAGCTGTGGGTTGTGATGAATGCATCTCTCCTGTCCCATGCAGTTCTACCCCAGGGTCTCACTCTTGGTTTGGAGGAGCTGAACCACCGTGCCTAACACCAGGAGAGACTCCTTCCCAAGACGAGTGATGTCAAAGGCAAAGCAGCTGTGAGAGGCCAGGCAGGGCTGTAGGCAGTTACCTGTGACCAGCTGCCATTGTGCGCATGCAAAGGCACCGGACTCTACAGGTTGGGGGGGGGGGAACGGACTTTTCTCCCATGACTGCAGAAAGCAAACCACCTATGAAGCCTTTGAACTCTGACCCCAAGACAAGCACTGTCCCTGTGACTCACAGTGCTGTTGTCACTGCTTACCAGGTCTGTGTGAGCTGTCTGCACCCGCAGAGAGCATCTCGTTTCCATTTAAGAATTCTAGGACTGATTTCAACTGGTCTGCTTACTCTTGAATACACATACGTGCATGCACATGCAACAAACACAGACACACACAAGCACACACACACATGCACACACACACATGCACACACACAGTTGCACCTTCTCCAGGGATAAGCACCTGAGTGGGAATGCACCAAGGATCAGATAAGGCCATTAACTGACAACCTAATTCTTGTCTGGGACAAAGTTCTCTGTCTTTCCCAAGGTGTCGGTAAACTGTGTTGCAGTATGTGAGGGAAACCACCCCCCAGGCAGAGCTGCCTGCCTGGCCCCCCATTTCTGCCCTGGTCATCACAAGCTCTAGAGAGGCCTGAAGCTCAATCTCCCCTCCTTAACGCTGTCTGTGTCTCTTCCTCCAAGTCAAGAGCTGACCTGGGTCTCTGAGTCCTGGGAGGCCTGGGTAGGACCTGTGTAGAAAAGGAAGTAGTTGATGAATGCCTACTCATCGTCCAGGTCCTCTTGGTTGTGACATGTGGAGTATGCCCCAGGGGCTCTCCCCAGCTCCATCACAACCCAGCCCTCAGAGGATCTAAGGTCTCATTAAATTCATAGAGACACCTTCCTGGAGGTTCAGAAGTCTGGTTGTGTCCCCAAGAAGGAGAAACGTCTCTGGAGATTCAAGGACAGTGTCGTGAAGATGAGGCTCCCCAACCCCCCATTTCATCCAACACAAATACTGTAGGCACTTTGAGGATCTGGTGCTCCAAAGAGGTAGCAGATCCCTGCTCCACAGGGTCACACACAGGACCCAGGGAAGAAAAAAACAGAAGGTCAAAGGACTATAAGACAACATGATTTAGGCAAAATGGAAATATCCAGAACCCAGTGGTAGTCCAGGAAATGAAGGGGCAAGAAGAGAGAGAGGGATAGATCAGGGAAGGCTTCCCCGAGGAGGTGACATGTGAGCTGAATGAGCTCCTAGAATGGTCAAAAATGGTGGGATGGATGCTGAAGACGTAAAAAGCCAGGTGTGTTCTGTCTGGTTGGGGTTGGTGGGGGTGGGGCAGCAGGGCTACTCAGGTCACAAAACTGAGTTTGGAAGTGCTGGAGTGTAAGTGAGGGGACTAGAAAGGAAAAAGCTTACTAGCTAGCTAGAAAGGAAAAAGCTAGTAGGAATCTAGAAAGGGAAAAGCTAGTAGGAATTAAGGAGGTGGGGGAGCAATCATTCCTCCCAGGTCAAGTGAGAGAAAAGGGAGATGTTAGGTTCAAACCCCAGTTCCACAGGTGGGACCTCAAGCAAATGTCTGAACCTTCCAGAACTTCACCTTCCTCATCAGTACAACAGGAATGACACCTCACGAAGAGCTTATGAGAACTGAATTCAGATAAGGTATTAAAAAGCATTGCCTCTTTTAAGACGGTAGAGAGTTGAGGAAATTCCAAGGGGCTTAATCACTCATCACCAGATACAGCAGCCCTGGCTAGAGACAGTACAAAGTTCTGCAAAGAGTCCTTGGAGTTGACGCGCTCGGGGGGAGATTAGCCATTGCTCAAGGAGACCAAGCACCACCAAGCACAGATCCTGGGGAGGGAGGAAGGAGCCTGGCACTGCAGCTGCTCCAGGCAGCTCCCTGATCTGTGCCATCCCCACTGCATCCCAATGCAGCCTGTTTCTCCTCATTTGCACCCTGCTCAGCTCTCCCCAGTACCTTCCTTCATGGTTTTTTTTTTTTGGAAGGTCCTTCAAACTCTGTGACTAGAACAGCGATGCTAGGCAGGGCCTTTCAGCAAGAAGCAACCATAAGGAACCGAATGACTGTGGTTAAAGCTCCACTCGCAGGAAGCGAATGGCTCAGTGATGACTGTTTCTCAGGAGCCCTGCTCCATCTTCTCTGTTTGGGTGGGTGACATGGTCTCACAGCCTTCTCATGTCTCCACCTGCCAGTGGAGGAGGCACCTGTGACCTCAAATATCACCCAGTGGGCCCCCACCAGGACACCGGTCAGGGTTGGGATCAGAATGTCCCCGGTGACTGCCCTGGAAAAGAACCCGGTGGCTGGGGTCCCACTCATGCCCACACTCCCTTGAGACGCCCTCCCTCCAGGCCAGCCTTCCACTTCCCACGTGAGGCAGAGCTAATCACCTCCCTGCTTTCAGTGGGAAGCGCCAAGTGGCCCTGAGCAGTGTTTGCTTACGGAGAACTTATCTTGCCTGCATTGCTCTGTCTACATCAAACATGAATGCCAGCAAAAAACGCCTCTCCCAGACTCATGAATTTTGTAAAAAACAAAACACAGAAAAAATTCTACACAGAATTCCTCAGATGTTCTCTGAGGAAATGGGAAGATTCTCTCTCTCTCTCTCTCTCTCTCTCTCCCTCCCTCTCTCCCTCTCTCTCCCTCTCCCTCCACCCTCTCTCTCTTTCTGTCAGGAAGGGCAATTGAGGAAAAACCAGCGACAACAAGTGCCATCTGTTATAAACAGCAGTTGAGTAGCCATGCTTATGCAGACCCAGTGGAGATAATCTCCTCTTCCTCTCAAAATGGCTTCAAATGACTTCACCCCTCACCATCACTTTTCCAAGCTGGATGCTCTCAGTCACCTTCATGGAGACTCACAGACTGGCACTTAGAGAATGTGTTTTCCAGCCAGAAGCTCAAAAGTTGAAAGGGAGAGCTAGAACAATCCTTGTATTGGGAGCAGGATAGGGGTGGGGATTGGGAGGAAGGGGGAGATGTGACATCCTCCTCACCTGGGGCACCTACACAGGTGAGGTGACCAGGGCACACACACATGGATACACACAATGGATACATGTACACACATGCACACACATGCACATACATGTACACACATGCATGCACCTACCCCACCACAACACAGGGGCACTGAGTTCAGGTGTTCCAGACATAGAATCTTCCTCAAGATGTCCACATGGTCAGTCTTTTCCCTACTAAGGCCTAGGCTCTCCTCTCAGTGTCTGGCTGTGTGGAGACCACTGGACCCCTCATGTCCAGGGCAGCCATTGGCAGAAAGAGCGCTGTTTTCTACTTGAAACCTTCTTTGCTCCCCAAAAGCATGTGATCAGGAAGATGTGCTCAGCGGGGTACAGATGAAAGCCCCAATTTTCTAAACACTGAGAGGTGAGGTGGGGGCATGCCCCTAGCTCCAGCCTTTCCACCACCATCTTTCATGCCTAGTTCAACCACCAATGCTGAGATGGAAGCTACAATTATCTTACTTCTGTCAGAAGCAGCTTAGTTATTCTGGAGAGTCATGACAGGGCCTGCAAGTGGTACTAACTATTACCGTTCTGTGTGTAACTCTGTAAAAATGATTTTTCTCTCATGTGCCAGAAGTCTAGTATTCTCCAGTCATGAAAATACTCATTCTTGCCATTTAGTACTGGAGACCAGCTTTAGAACGAAGAGGAGGATTTAACTTAGAGTTCTAGGTTGTCACCACCTCTGGCACATGGAATGTTCTGGGCTATTCCAGAACATTTTTTTGGCTCATTCCAAGCTCCATTACGGGGCATGACTGTTGTACATCAGGGAGGCTTTATAGAGAGGTATGAAGCACATGTGTGGCAGGCTGTAATGGCAGACTTCTACAGACTCCACTACCCCACACTTTCCCGATGACAGGAGGTAGAGGCAGTTCTCCTTGCAAGTTCCCAACTCCCTGGAAGTTACCACATACTCCAAGAAGTTTCATGGATAGTAGCCAAGGCAACTTACTGCCTTGGGTCAACCATTTCATTTCTCTGGGTCTCAAACCTCCCATCTGTAAGCTGGGGTTTAAGGAACGATTAAAAACAATTTAGACTATTGAAAGTCCCTCCCACCTCTGACTTCCTTTCGAGTGAGTGAAATTTAGAATTCCACACAAGGGCACCAGGATATACCTCTAAGCGGGATTTACTGTACTTCAACCAAAATGGTAGCCCACATGATACTAAAAGGAGATATGCCCTCTCGTATTTGTTTATAACAGGCATCCATAAATTAGGTGCAGAAGTTTCCCACAGGCTGGAGATGCTCAAGTGTAGGCTGGACAGAGGGGTGTGTACACATCCAGAGAGGGGTTAAACAGGGTAACTCACCCCATCTCCTCATGCTCAGAGCTGTAATGACATTCTTTCCGTGATGCCAATTGTAGTGCAACCATCAGGTTCTTGGTAGGTTCTTTATTGGTTCTAGCAGTTACACAGACATGCCAGGCAGGGCAGGGCTGAGGGGGTAAGTCCCCTTCCCCCTCCCCAGGAATCTTCACTCTTTCTTTGGCATTTTCTTCACCTTCTCTCTTTACTATTCTCTCCTCTCTCCTCAGTGATGCTGCCCTTTTAGTCTTTCCTCCCAGGCCCAGTGAGCCAATCACTCATGCATAGACCCACTGGGCCAGGTACATACAATCATGGGGAGGGCACAACACAACAGGTACTGGTCATAGAGGTTAACGGAGGAAAAAGCCTGACCGACTCATTTACTCCACAGAGGCTATGATGCAAAAGAGAGAACTAAGACACTCTCACTGGGATCTGGCTTTCATGAAACCACTGGAAGTGGGTACGAATAGAGGCAGCGCCTCTAGGCTTTGTCTAGGAGCCATTCTTTTCTCAAAGTAGCTGTGGGTCTGTGCTCGGCTTCCCATGGGGTTTTGGGATCTTCTCCTTGCAAGCCTGGAAATAGGGCTTGTGCTTTCCTCTTTGATGTATTGTCAGCAACCAGCCAGGTGCCAAGAGCGTCATCAGTGCTAATCCAACATGGAAGGAAAGGATCACAGCATAAACTGAGAAACAATCTCGCCCAAGGTCACAACTCATCAGTGCTAAAGTCAGTATGAGAAAACAGGCTTCTGAAACTCAGGTGTGACTCATGTTCTGAAAATTTGCAAGCAATAGAAGCATCTTGGAGATGACTATTCTATTCCTAGTCTATATATTATTACTTTTTTATGTCGAGCTTGGGGTAGGGACCAGTTCTTAATTTTTGCCTGATTTTTAATATTTGTATACATGACCTTGGAGACAGCTACCATCATCATCCCTCCATACTCTCTCCCCCTACACACACACACACACACACACACACGCACACACACACACACACACAGAGGGAGGGCTCACCACATAATGCAAAGGTGTTGACTCACTTAATGGCTTGAGAATTGGCTGAGGTTTGCTGAAACTGGCCCCATATGGGATTCCAAGAGTAGAAGCAGCACCTCCCCTTGGGGCTTCTGGGAACTACACACAACTTTTTTAATGAACCAAAATACCAAAGAAATAACCCTCCCGACAGTTATTATCTATTGCCCATCTCTCCACCGAGAGCAGCCTGTGGAATTTGCAGCATTGAGGTCACGTGTCAAGGGCAGTGCTGGCCCCGAGGTAATAACTAGGAGGCATACTTAGCCAACACTTCTCCCTGGAGAGTTTGTTTTTCCTCCCTGCAATACTGCAGCCCTCTTGGCTCAACCTGCCTGGCCCTGGGTAGGAACGTGGAGCTGAAAGTAAATAGATGGATCTGAGAACCTGTCTAGATGCCCAGACAGCACAGAAGGTGTGGAGGAGGTGGGATGCCCTGGGTCCCACAAGCTAGCAGAGTTGCCAGCCTTGAAGAATGCCCTGACCAAGATATCTGTCAACATTCCAAGAACCCTGGAAATCGATAGTAGTCCTTTGAGGGGAAGAAACAAAGGAGAAAGGGCAGATCCAAAGTATGCAGGGCCATGTGGGTGTGAGCTCTGATGGACTTTGGTCATGTCAAAAAGAGCCATGCTTTAGGGTTAAGGTTTTCAGAACCTAGTGAGCATCAGTATCACTTGCAGAACTGGCTAAAGCCCCCAACGGTTGGTCCCCGCCTCCAGAGGACCTGGCACTGAGAGTCTGGATTCAGAATGTAGATCTAGCAAGGGTAGTGAAGGAGCCATAGGCTGTGGGAGATGGTGCAGTTTCTATTCATAGGGAACCAGGTGAGCTACCTGGGAGGTTTGAGAACCAGGTTAGGACAAGGCAGGGGACTAGGAGACTGAGGAAAATGTGAATCTGCCCTATGCTTGGGGCTCATGTTTCTGCCGTGGATCTGAGACAGTTTTGCTTAGCTTCAAGGTAGTGGTAGTTTCATCCACAATGGATTGCATCTTCATTCAGCTTCAAGATTATGAACGTCTCTTATGGACAGACACCATATGGGCCATAGTGTGTGCACCTTGGGAGCTGGGGGAGGGGGGGTCAGTGTTTATCAGAATTACAGATGAGGATGGTGATAGGCCCACAATTCCAAAATCGACGGCTCTGGCACTTTATTATACTTAAGTGTATAGGGCCTCTCCCCACACTCAGAGAGGAGGCCAGACAACACTTTCCAAATTTGGCCAGTGAGTCTCTTATTCAAAACAGTCATTTCAATTTCAAGTGACGTTACAGCTGTGTAGAATACAGTCTGGTGACCTCTGGCATCTATATGAACACGGCAAAGAATAGCCCATATTCTATGTCTCACACATTTAGGCTAAACAAGTAGATCAGGGTTGGTGTGATCCAAATCAGATTAGAGCAGGAAAGAACTTTCCAGAATCCTACACCATTCACCCAGGGCACAGGCCACTCTTGGAGGCCCAGACGTGGCCCTCTGCTTTGAGGGTCCCCTTTCAGCATGCCATCCTTTCAGGCAGGAGTCCAGGGGTCTGCTTGTCATTTAGATCACCTCCCCTCTTCACCTCCCTAAGCAACAGATTTCAACCAGAGCTGTTAGTCATCGTGGCTTTTCTCAATCAATTATTCAGACTCCTCTCTGTTTGCTTGCGTTGGGGGGAAGAATGGAACAAATCATGGGGATGAGAAAATATAGGAGGCTGGCAAAAGAAGCCAGGGGTCCTTTCTGTGAAACCCTCATTGTTTGGACTAAGCAAACATCCTGGGGTGGAGGGTGGGGTCCTTCCTTCTCTGAGCCCCAAGAGAAGAAACAGCAAGAGAGTGAGGAACAGAGTTCCAGGATTGCATGTGACTCTCTCGTGGTTGTTTGCTTTGTCTGCCTGGGTAATATTTGACCAGCTGAGGAGCACAGTGGAGATGCGAGGATCTGTGGCTGCCAGCTCCGTCTGTCATGCAGCCTGCTCCGTGCTTGGTGGCTTCCTCCAAAAAGCCGGGGGGAGGGGCTGCTCAAACTCACCTGGGGTGAGCCAGGTGAGAACCAAACATAAGCTTCCTGTAGTAGGGGCTCCCGAGTCTCCATGAGCATTTCACCTGCAGCACATCTCATCAATTTTGACAAAATGACCAAAAATTTTAAATTGTTATGTGTGACATTTGGCAAATGGAGATGGGTATAGCACCAGCTCATTAATAACAGAGCATATCGGCGAGGTCTGCAATCATTGTTATTGCTATCGAAATTATCTACAGTGAGATGTTGTCGTCGTTTGTATTCAGAGACAATGCCCTGAACATAGTAGAATAGGTGCTTATTTTCCATTGCACAATTAACATATATTGTTCAAGCTATCAACATAGTTGGAGTGTTTGCAGTATGCATGTGTGTGCATGTGCATATATGTGTGTATATATTTATCTATACATACATATGTATAGATGTACTATCTATACACATACATACACAAGCATACACACACACTTGTAGTTATGCATTAAGTTCATGAGCTGTTTGGGGTGTGAAGGTCTTAATAATGTTTACTCCTAGATAATCATGCAAGCTTTCAAGGAGAATGATTTTCCATTGCATTTTTCTAGATTATTATTAGTTCAAATCAGGGTGCAGCTTATGTAGGAAGTCCTTAATAAATTCTACTTGGTCATTGAATTTATCCCAGCAAGAGAGGAAGGCTCATGCTGATGTCTCCACCTACATACAGCTCTGTTAGGCCCACTCATAGCACGTGCCATGAGGTGGCACAGTCACCAAGCAAAACCAGTGACCCACTCAGAAAAACACCTTCTCACCACTGAGTTAATTGGCTGGCTGCTGCAGACCCCTGGGTTGAACACTGATATTTAAAAACCTCTCTATTCTCAGACTTAGATGTTATCTGAAAAACTCTCTGGGATTCTTTCTATTTTTGTTTTGTAGATTTTTCCTTATAAAAGCTCATGCAAGGAAATTTAGAGAATCAAAGATATAAAAAAAGGTAAATAAATAACATCTTGTCCCATTTCCCAAGCATCTTGGTGGATTTTGTTCCATTTTCACGTTATCCGTTGTAAAACATTTGCACTGAATCATGTGGTTCCACATTCTACAAGAGTTGCTTATAATATTAGCCTTTACAAACTAAATTTGTAATGGTGATAGAATATGCCAAATTTACCAATGCACTCCCTGTAAATGGGTCTTTAAATCAATTCAACTAAATCATGCTGAAGTGTGTATATTGATAATTGACACCATTTTAAAAATTAGAATTGATTCTACAGAAATTATTGCTAGTGTGCCCGGCCCACATATTTTGAAGATTCTTGCTAAATATTTACAAATTGTTTTCTAGCAGTGTTGTACTAGTTAGAATTCCCAACAGCCATGCTTCAAATGCAAACAGTCAGTTTCATATCACACCCCTGGGACTCATTTCTGAAGTACTGTTTATAATGCTTTCTAACTCTTTCACAGTCCCTGCCTTACCTGCCCCTGCACAGCTTCAGGTGCCTGTGACGAATCTTTACCCCCAGATGGGGGCTGTCTGACAGAGACAGGTGGCCTTTCCAGTGAAATATCGAGTTCTGGAACTCGTTCCCAGCCCTGACCAGAGGACCCACCCAGACCAGGGTTTCCGTCATCCTCCTGATTCACCATTTCCCACAGTCCTCGAACCCTCGGGCTGCCAGAACAAGACCCAAAGCACCGTGCTGCCCACAGCAATCACACGGGGTCTTACCTCGTGGTTCTCAGCAACAGAACAAACCTGCAGCATTTCACTCGTATTCAAGTTATTACATGACAACGTCAGTCAGTAACTTGACACCTGTCTTGGTGCATTCTTTACTACCTTGTATTTCCCAGTAGTGTATTGGTAGAAATTATTGGCTCATAGAATACCAAGTTTCTCCTCCCTGATTCCCTGATTGAGAATTATGGAATTAAGGTGATACAGCCATGCCCAGCTGGAGCCCAGACTGTGGGGGCAAGAGGGTTGGAGGACCCCAACTTTTCTCTTGGTGGTCTCCTGCACCTGATGCTAATGGAACTTTAATGCATAGGTCAAGCACACAATGTGCTCTTCTTTAAGACAGAGGAGGCCCAATCCTAAGCATAGAGTTAATTACCAAATCCTATGATAAGGTTCCACCCTCTTGGCCCTGTGTGCATATGCACACACACACACACACACACACACACAGACACATACACAGTGTCCAGGTGACTTGGACTGAAGAAGAGGAAGAATGAAGAGATTAAGTTATGGTACCAGGAACAACATAAGCCAGGTCTAAGACATCTGTATTTTGATAGTCGTCTTGCTGAGGCTTTCAAGCGACAACATAAGGGAGGAAAATTCCTGGGTACCCGGGGCATGAGAAACCAACCAACCAACCAACCAACCAATCAACCAACCAACCCAGCTAAACTGGGAGATATTCTGAGAAGTCCTTTACCCTGGGGTGGCAGGAACTGTGACTGGGGTCCCACTAAGTAGATGCCAATGCCTGTGTTTCCATCTCCACCATCCAAGGTAGACAGTGCACTAAACAAGCCCATGTGACTCTGATACCCAGCTCAGACTGGTTCACAGCTAGAGAGCAAGACTTTCAGGGTGTTCATCATGCTGTGGAACCTGTGGGCCCATTTATATCTGGCCAGGCCCCTGAGCAAGGCAATTCTTTCAGTGTCTTAGTGGAACTTGACCATGGTTCACAGATGAGGCCACAAAGACCCTCATTCCCTTTACCACTTAAGCTCAGCTTCACAGACAGGTCTTAGGGTATCAGAGTAATGAGGTAGTGAGCTCAGTCCAAAGCCTCAAACAAACAGTTGTGCTTTGGTTCCTCAGTCATGGACAACACCCAGCCCTGGGCACCGTCATGGGCAGGGAGGCCAGGGCACCTGTCTTGGGCAGGAGGAACCAGGCACCATCTTGGACAGGGAACCTGTCTTGGATGGGGAGCAGGCAGGGGAGGGAAGCACCTCTCCACCCCCAGAAGGACAACGCGAAGGTGTGTCCACACTCGTTCTCAAAGATGAGTCTTCCTGTGGCCCACCTAGAACCTCATTAGCAAATTATCCAGATTGAAGGCAGAGCAACTCAGGTCACCCAATAAATCACAAGTGCAAATCAAAACCTAACCACTCTGTTCAATCAGTGCTTAGCTGAAATCATTACCTTTTTGAACACGGGAGTGGCTGGCTTCCAAAGGATATAAGGAGATCATTCAGCACATGGTTACTCAATATCAACCCCTTTTCTCTGGGACCTTCAAAGCTCATTAGCATTCAGGAAAGATGGCAAGATGGTGCACGGTGTTTCTACCACTGAGGGTGGACTTACAGTAGAAGAGCATAGAAAATCAGCCCGAGAAAAGACCCGAGGAAGGGAGACACAGGAACTGCCCCACACCGGACCCTGCCCTGAAGGTAGGGGGGCGGAAGAAGGTGAGACCTGAGGTGAGTCCGGGCCACCCAGCCAGCTGGGGTCACCCCACCAGTGACGGCCTGTCCAGCCTCTTACCTACACTGCTCTGCAGGCGCTGTTTTCATCTCTGACTGCTTCCCAGCCCCCTGGGACCCCCAAATCCAGTGGGTCAGCCTGGGCGGGCTCCAGCTGGCCTGGTTCCTGTGGTGTCTGCACTCGGGTTCATTAACACCCAACCCTCCCTGTGGGCCCACAAGGCAGTGACCTTTCTCACTGGCCTGTTTCTCATGCCAGCTTTGTCCTTCTCAGAAGTGGTTGCCACAGGAAAGTCCAGCTTAGGGACAGAAGGAGCAGGATGCCCAGTCCTGGATGGTTGCCCTCAAGCACATGGGTTCAGCAGCTCCCAGGTCACCTCATTCCTTGTTCCTTGGCACTTCCTGACATCCACCGAGGCTGAATTCCTCTGATGCATTAAACCTTTATCTAAAATACCCAGAATTCTGCCTGGGAAAGAAAACACTGCACTGAGCTTGGAAAATAGGAGAGATGAGGAAATGCCAGGGACCCAGCTGGGGATGCTTCACAGGGCCCATACGCCACGAGGGCTGTCCCCGACGGGCAGGACGCTTTCACACATAGAAGCGGAGAAGCGGAGACCCTCACAGCTTCCGAGCGTGTCTGAAGCCATCTAGCCAGTTCCTTCTCACACTTTCATTGGACAAGAGCCATTCTGAAAAATTCCCAATCCATTGTACATGAATGCTTTTGCCAACGGCCATAAAAAAAGAATAGCTGAAAAAAAGTGAAATTAAAAAATCAAAATGCAAATTCACCCACGTCGCCCTGGGAGGTCAGCTATTGCACACATTTCCCAGCGCTCACTCTTGGTGTCTACATCTATCTCATTGCAGACCTTTAGCAAACAGCTCACCAACTACCTTTTGAATAGCACTGGTCTAGACCCTCACTACTCAAAGTGGGGTTTGAGGACCAAGAGAAAAGCATTGGATGGGTATACCCGAAAAACGTGAGCAATGTAGACTCCCAGGTCTCATCCCAGACCTATGGAATCAGAATCTGCATTTGCATAAAATCCTCAGGTCCTCAGGGAATGGAACCTATGTCAAAGTTTGAGAAACCCTGAACACACCGGTTTCACATGGTAGTGCGATTACAAGCAGGGTCCTCACATCCCACCCACATAAGGGTTTTGCACAAGGGATGCTTAATAGTGAAGTGTCTTGAAGACACTGGAGGGTGGGGGGGAGGTGTGCAAAGCTGCACTATGTTATAGGAGCTGGGCAAGGGAGAAGAAAGCCCAGCCCATCTGCGGTCCACAGCTCTCTGGCCCAGAGTGACTGTGCCCACTTGTCAGCTCTAAAGAGAGCCCAGGAGAGGGAGCACTCAGGCTGAGAGGTGCCCGTGAACCTGATATGGGAAACCTGGCACGGCACCAGGGTCCAGAAAGGAGTCCAAGGTCAGGATGTTGGAGAGACAACCTGATTTGTAAGGCGAGGGGAGCAGGCCCAGCCGGAGACAGAAATGTGTTTATTTAGATCTTGTCTGCTGAGCTGCCGGCCTGGCTGCAAAGACTTAGATTATCATCCTCCAGGGCTCTGCAGCCCCACGCCCTTAGCAGGAACCATGTTCCCAGTGTACTTGGCCATCGTTCTGTGTATGCTGCCTGTTTCCAGCAGAATGCCAGGGAGACTGGCAGCCCCTGGGGTCAGTTTCCTGAACTCCTCCTTGGGCCCACCCACACTTCTGTCTGAGGCTGCAGCCTCACCTCGATCAACTCCAAGCAAGGAGCAGCTCAGCACCCTCATGAAAACAGTGCACCTGCACAGGGGGTGGGGGAGCCATCCTCATGCAATCCCAGGAAGCCACAAGGGAGGTGCACCCACCTACTCATGAGAGACCCTAGACACACAGATGGGATCCCCTTTCTCAAGTGCCACCCTATGCTGCAGGCCCCACCTGCTATTACCCTTGCTTCTCTCTGGTGCTCACAAAGGCCTGCTCCTCCCTCTAAAGTCATCAGTGCACAGAGCTGCGAGATGCTGGCAAGTGAGGTCACAGTGGCTACTGTTCTACCTCAACCCACCAGCTCACTCATGTTACTGCCTAATGTGATGTAACGAAAGTGATGATCCATGAGTCAGTCACTCACCTGATTATGACATCCCTGCCAGTGACAGATAGTCCATGCCAGTGACATCTTTTGTACTCAATATGATGTCACAATAGTCTTCCTCAGCTCCTGATTTGGGTTCAGAAAAACAATCTCCTTGTCAATATTTGCCCTCTAGTCCTGACCATGAACTTCCACCTGACAATTAAAAGGGTCCAGCCACTCAATCCTCTGGAAAAATAAATCATGGGGACTGCCACCCCTTTACTTCTCTAAGGGGAAGGGGCCCCCAGAGGTCATAGGGGCTAAACTGGAGCCACATTGGCTCCAAGTGTGGCAAGGAAAGGAACTGTTTTGACCTCTAGGCTCTCAGGTTCAGGATGGAACCAGCTCAACCCTGGGACACGCGGGATCAACTCTTTTCCTTCTTCCTCCAGTTCTGGGAGTTTCTAGGGAGCAGGAACCTTTCTTAGTGCATGACTCAAAGTGGGGCTACTGTCTGTCAAGTTCTGTAGCAAAGAAGAGGACCCTGACTCACACAAGCGGCGACAAACTGCTCAACGCAGAGGTCATGGCCTCCCCCAAGCACGGGGTAGAGGGGTCCATGTCCTCCAAGAAGACGCCAGCGTGGTGCCGCCCTCTCCACTTCCGGCTCAGACGCAAAGAGCTCCAGGACATGCCG
Source organism: Uropsilus gracilis (assembly GCA_004024945.1). Lineage (NCBI taxonomy): Eukaryota > Metazoa > Chordata > Mammalia > Eulipotyphla > Talpidae > Uropsilus > Uropsilus gracilis. The sequence goes on from PVHY01004877.1 coordinate 53,531, forward strand.
CAGCATGACCTCAGCATCTATGCCATGTGGATGCGCACCCCAGTGCTCACCAGCCACACCCACCCTTGGCGTTTCCTGGCAACACCCTCTCCAGTCTGCCTCACAGTACGCTGCAGCGTCCTGGAGAGCCGAGTTCAGCTTCCGCTTCCTCACATTGGGTGGGCATGAGACAGGCGAAGCCCTTTCCTTTCTCCGTTTGTGTTTTTAATCTTGGAAAATGCTACCTATAATAAGCAGGGACATTCTTTGTTGATGACTCAAAAGTCATGAGAACAGGGGAAGGACACGGAGGGGGAGCTTGAGTCATGTTCCCAAGTACCACCAGGCTGATGGGGTTTCCCTTTTGCCCTGTCTTTTTCTTTCTGAGCAAAGGTCAGGGATGAGCGATGTTGGTTCTGCTCCCCTGGGAGAAACAGCTCCCGGTAAAGGGGATCATGTAACCCCACCCCCTCCCCCAGGAGCAGGAAAGGGCTCCCTGAGCAGTGGGAGCTGACATGGGACCACCACACGTGTGCAGGCCACACACCAACATGGGCTCAGAAGCACAGGATGCAAAGGTCAACGGCTGCAAAGAGAAACCCCCAGCTTCCGGCCAGGACACGGAGAGCCAGAGCTGGAAGGGGGTCCACTTGCCACCTCTTACTTGAGTCCCTGCTTCTTGTTTCCTTATTGAAATGACAGGAAAATCCAGGTGAACAAGGAAGAGTGGCGAGGACAGTGGAAGCCAGCCTATCTGTGTCAGCGGGGGAGGTGTGGGCTGCTCCGTTTCCTAACCACTTGGCTGACTTCTTTGTGAACAAAAGGGGGATCCCCCAGGGCCAGGCAGCACCCCAAGGCCAGGAAGGCCAGGGGCCCTTCGTGCCCTTTGACCTGAAGGAGAGACATATGGGAACCCTTAGGAGCAGCTCAGATCAGCAGACCCCCTCCTCCTCCTCCTCAGATACTGTAGGTGACAGGATCTTCACCCAAGGCTGCCCATAGAGAACAAGGAAAAGTGGGGGGAGGGGTGATGGGGAATAAGCCCCTTAACCCCTCTCTTGTCCTCCGCACCCTTTCAGTGCCCCTCACTGTCCAACCCAATCAGAAGTGAGAGGCAAGGGTGCGCACGGGGGTCCATATAGGCCGGCATGGGCGCAGAGGCTCTAGGACACGCACACTGACCAGGGCGGGCAGCGGCCCAGGACCCGCTGTTGTGTATATGCATTCCTGTCCGCTGAGCAAGTTCCTTGAGAGCCGCGCTGAGTGCAGGAAGGAAGGCGTGGCCAAGGCAGGGAGCACAGCCACCCGCTGGCGGAGCATCTGTGGTGCGAGTTGCTCAGCTCACGCTTCTCTCGCAGGTTCACGCCGAGGCCGGATGACGGCGCCATCTTGCCCAACCTGGTACTTCCGGGGGAAGTCACTCCCCGAATTTCTCTGGTCTCTTGCAGATCAGAGTCGAGATACTTATTCCATGCTGAAAAGAGTCTCACCCGGGGAGCCGATGATGCTCCCAAGGGAGTCACCTTCTGGCCTCAGCGCCCTTCCTTGGTGAGTGGGGAGGAAGGCATTGTGGGATGACATGTGGCTCCCCAGTGGTTACTGTGGCAACAGCCCCTTTCAGCCTCCTCCGGACAGTGCCTTGGAGCCTCGTTGCCCTGGGCGCAGAGATCCTGCAAACCAGGGCTGTGGTACCTCCAGGTCCAGGTCCCAACAACCAGGGTATGGGTACAAACACCAACATCCTCCTTGTTGTTCCCGCCCTCCCCACTCTGCACTTGGGAACTTCTCTGTTTCCTTCCAGGTCACAGTTAGTGGAGCATCATTTCTTCCATCGCTGGACCCAGAGTCTATCCAGCCCATCCCCCCCCACCCCCATGAGCCTCCCATGGGGGGGGGCAAATCCCCCTGATAGCTTTATAACTAGTACTTTGTATTGGACTCCCCTTTGGACAGCAATCCCCTGTGGGCAGGGGACCATCCTTTCATCATACTGATAGCCCGGCGCCTAAGACAGTACCTGGAGTCAGCAGTTTATCAAATGGGTTTGCCTCCAGGGCCACCCTTCAGAGGTGGTGCATTTGGCCGTGACAGGGTATTAGACCTTTGGGTGGGCAGCACACAGGACCACACACAGCCATGGACATGGTTGGTTGTTGCTGGAAGCCCTGGCTCATTCTGGCTCTTGGATCCGAGTTCTACATTCTTTCATTCATGGGACATCTGCCAGCGGCATGCCACTGAGCTGGGCACCTATGGGAGAGTGGGATGAACTGGGCCCACTGGGAACCCCCAACAGGAGGGACATGGATAATAAAAAGACATTCCAGGGAGGCTTAGGGGGCTGTCGGACACCCAGAAGAGGTACCTGACTGCACGTGAGAAAAGAGAGAACCAGGAGTCATTGGAGACTCACAGCAAGTATGGGCAGATAAAACAGGGGGTGGGGCACCTGGACACTGACCCACCCATCCATGTGTGACACTAGGCCAGGGCTTGATTCCAGGTGCCCCCACAGCCTCTGGGGAGGCCCACTACAGATTCCAGGCACGGAGCTGTTGAGACACAGGCCACTAATTTACACCCACCCTCTTTATTTTATTTTTTTTTTTTTCGCTTTCACGCTAACTGGCATCTCTGTCTGACCTTCCCCAATCCCCTGACAACCTGGGTGTCTGCCTGGCTAGCCGCCATCCGGAATGCTTTTTCCAAGCCCTGGCTGAGACCCAGGACACAGAGGAGGGGAGGGGTGGGAGCAGTGCGGGCCCTGCAGTCTGCTCTCCCATTCAGCCTGCGTGAGGGATGGGACTAGCTTCTCTCTGAAGTGATGCCCAGCCGGCAGGGCTGTCTCTGTCCTACCCCCTTGAGACACCCAGGCCGATGTCAGTGCAGATGGCACCAGCAGATGCCAGTCCCTAGGAGCACCTCGCCTCCTTAGCTAATGAGGGGAGCAGGTGAGGGACAGTGAAAGTGATCAGGGTGGGAAATGGCACAAATGCTGAATTAAGATTGTCAGGAAGTCTGGGTTCTAGTCCTGGTGCTGCCACTAATGAGCTGTGTGGCACTGGGCAAGTGGCTCCTGCTCTCTGAGCTGGGGTGTTCCTGGTGTCGCAGTCCAAAACTCTAGCATCTGGGATGGTGCCTGCTACTTTGAAGGAAAAGAGAACCAGGGAAGACAGTAGTTCCACCACTAACCTTTCTGTGACACTGAGCAGATGCTCACTTCTCTGAGTTAAAGTCAGCCATCTTTTACCAGAATAGCATTGGGCACAAGAGTGAGACTAGATTTCAAATGAACCCAGGGAGAAATCACAGGGATCCACAAATTCCTTTTCTCCACATCCCCCCACTGTCCAAACCTGGGGTTAGTCGCAAGGAGGCAGCTGGTCTGCCCACTGCATTTTCTGTCCTGTGCTGAGCTCCTGCCCTCTCTCCGCATGCAACACCTCGCTCTGCTTAGCCCGTGAGTCCTCTGTCATTCCCACAGGCCAGGGGGCTCATGGACCAGCTCTGGGAAATCTGAGTCATCAGGGTCCACACCTTCATTTGGTACTAAGGGACCCTGGTTCTCAGGGTGCGCTGCCGGCTGCACACTCAGTAAGAGGAGAGTGGCAACGGACCCTCTAGAGAGCGGGCAACAGTTGTGGTTGCTGATAAGCCAGCAAAAGGCTATTGATCAAATGACCCCAATTCACTCCTGGAAATTGCAGAAGAAACACCCAATCAGGCAGTCAGAGACTGGGTATGACACAGACTTCTCCCTTAACCCTTGCTACCTCTAAGAAAGGCAAACATGTGTCTGCTGCAAGATGGCCAGCACTGGGTTCCCAGGCCAGTTGGCAGGACCAGAAACAAGGGCTAGTAGGTGGCTCTTCAGGCAGTGAGGAGGACAAGGAGGCAAGATCGAAGATGGATGGAAATCCCTATTGACTCTGAGGCCCTAGAAGAGGAGGAACTAAACTTCTTCCTGTGGAAGGGAAGACCCAGAGAGCATCCTGCTGATCAAAGGAGCCAGTCAAGGTGCATTTGAGGAATGGACGACTGAGCAGGGGCCACAAAAGTGTCTTCAGAATATTGCAGGCAGCCAGCCACTTCTGACCTGTGTCAGCCACCCTGGTACACCACCTGGCAGAGCCAGAGCGGAAGAGGCAGCTGTCTGTTACAGGCCCCTCCCACTTGGTCTGAACCAGGTACTCTGGGTAAAGCCTGAGATCATGATCTGATGGGTTGACATCTGGGCTCCCCTTTTGTACAGCGGGAGAAATAACGTTCAGTTTTCTTGCCTCCCCAGAGAAAAGTCCAAGATAAGTTGAAAACACAACTGCTTGCTCCAGACAAATGACAGAGCAAGTGGTGGGATCTCCACGGCTCTGTTTGCACATGTGAAGGCCCACCAGGCCCCAAGAGTGAGGAGTTGAAGCAAAGATAAGGTGCCCCACCGGAGGGATGATTCCTAGCTCTGCCCTACCCTTCAAGGTCTCTGGGTGATGGTCATTTCTTGGTTGGGGAGAGAATGGGCCCCCAGCAAGTGCAGACTAAACTTATATTATGAAAATTTTTAAGTGAGGAAAGGGAGGTTAGGCCTCTTCTGTCAGCTGCCCTCCCTCTAAGACCAGGGAGGGGATAGAGTTTTTCTCAAGTTCACCCAGGAGCTATACAGTGAAGCCATTTAGAATCTGGATTCTAAATTTGGTGTCCTTCACTTACACCCTCACAAACACAGGTTTAAGACACAGAAAGATTTGTATTTGGGGTGCTTTGTGGTCCCCTCCCCCCCTCTATTATGGGAGAGTCTGATCTCTCAGTGGCTGTCATAGCTTGGTGAAATATAAATGAGTAATGTCTTGAGACTACTGAAAACACACAGTGATATTGTCTAGGATTCCCAGGAACACACAGCTGACCCAGAGTAGGTCCACCTCACATATAGCCTAGTAGATATGAAGCAGGTAGCCAGAAAGGTCATTGAGAGCAAAGGCCTTCAGCCCCATACAGTCCCTACTACCATGGATAAAGGACTCCAGGGACTTAGACCAGATACATAAAAGCTTCATTCCAGCCCCATGCTTTGAAATTTGGAGAATCTATGAAGCAAATAGGAGAACAGGGGTTTCCCTAAATACTCATGGAAGAGTCTGGAATAATAAAAATAGACAATGTTTATCTAACACATATGTACTAATGCCATTTTCCACAATAGTACTATAAGCCAAGCACTATTATTACCCATACTTTACAGGTAAGGAAATGAAGCCACAGAGAGGTTAAGTAACACACCCAAGGTCAAATAATAGATTATTACAAGAGCCAGACACTGAACCTCATAGCACAGTTACATTGAGCTAAGACTGCCAGTTCAAGGTGGAGTCTTGGCTCTGGTCAAGGTGAACCTGTTACAAGGACAAGCCTCCAAGACTAGCTCTGACGAGGCCCCACCCAGAGCCTGTGGCAATCCTGCTCCAAGACCCAGCTGTAGGCACCTGCCATTCTGACAGCTGGCCCAGGACTGGGGGCTGGGCCCTACCACTCACATTCTCCACAGGGATACCCTGCCATTCCTTTTAGATTAAAATTCCTCTCTGCAGCCCAGCCTTTCACCAAATTTTACAAACGCTGGAAGATAAAAGCCCGGGGACCAGAATGAATGGAGTAGGTTTTTAAGAGAAGGTGTTTATCATCAAGATGCCTCTGATGTGCATAATTTGGGTTCTGATGCATTTCTGGATTGTTTGTTGAATTATGCATCAGCAGCTCCCACTGCCGTAAAAGTGCCACTGTCATGCGGCTGCTCGGAAACCTACAGCCGTGGAGACAGTTGGGCTCACAGTTTGGATACCGAGATCTGGCTTTGATGAACAAGAACCAGCAGAAAGAGAGAGGCAAGAAGCGTGGAGAAGGGGGTGAGAAGAGTTGGGCGATGGCATGAGTGGAGCCGCCTTACCACACACCCAGGGGAAGACTGTGCCTGGAGGGAGGAAGAACCCAATGTGAGCAAATGCCAACTTCCCAGAAATCTGGTCACATCCTCAGTTCCCAGAAAGAGTAGGAAGTTGGAGGTGGCAATTCTCTCCAGCAAAGGAAGAACAACACCTAGTGCATCAGACACCCCTCGTGTCTTTTACAGAAAAAGTACTACTATCCTCCAAGTGGATATCCTCCAAGTTCCCGAGGATCTCCCTGCCGACCCCTACTGCTGCTGTGACTCTTTCTAAGTGTGATCACATTCATTGCAAGATGCTGTCCTTATTTTAAAAGCCACAGCTAGGGCCTGAGTGCCTATAGAGGGCAGGGCTATAATATACCTAAACCCACATGGCACTCAGCAGACAGAATAAAAGTGGAAACCCAGTTTCTTGACTCTAGATACCATCTCATCAGCTCAGGCTTTGCTATCTCACATAGAGGTTTCCGAGCTCTGACACCCCACAAGACTCCCTGCCTCTTGGGCTGAGAGCCTTGTGCTAGGGGCAGTGGAAACCAGGGCATCAAGTCCAAAGTTGAGCTCTGCCTCTACCACAGCATATCCTTGGACAGGTTATTTAACCCTCCAACCCTCAGTTTCCTCATCTGCCAAATGGGCCTAGTTTCCTCATCTGCCAAATGGGCCTAGATTACATCTCATTGAATCGGAGAATATATTTGAAACTTTCAGCCCCGAGCCAAGAAATTGAACAGTTGGTACCTGCTACCTGCTGACTTCACTGTGGATATTCTCCAGCCAAACCTCCATGCATTGAGAAGGCTTATCTCATGAAGACTCTGAGGACTGTCCTTCCCCACCTGGGGCAGGTGATATTGAGTCTTCCAAACCAGGACCTGGTCAGAGGCCCTGAGGGGAGCTGGAATCAGGTCTGTGGGGCTGCTACTTTGTGGGTCTAGCCAGAGCTCATCCCTGCGCTGGTCCTCTCCAAGAAGCCCATGGGCCAAAGCCACCCTCCTGGACTGGCCTAGTTTGGAAGCCTGAGCTCCAGGGACACAGAAAGGTCCCTCAGCACAATTATAAATTAATCTAGCCATTCTCGCTGAGTGCATTGCCATAAATGGTGCTAAGAGCTCAGTCTCTTCCAACCCACCAGGCTCAGGCTCCAGGATTAATGAGTATCAGCTGCAGGCAGGCTGGTGGGGACAGATGCGAACCTAATGAGCATGGTGGCCCACGCCTCGCCAGCTCCAGGTGAGCCGCCCTGTGGAGCAGGTGTCATTGTTGAGTGCCACTTTGAAAGACAGGCCGTTGTCATCAATTGGTATCTCATGACCCCACCCTGGGTACCACAAAGACCCCCGGAAAGACTACCTATGAAGCCCAGGCACTGAGGCTACACCCTGCTCCTGGGTGGGGTTGGTGGCCAGGCTTTGCTCAAGGTCTCCAACTGTGAGGACGGAGAGCAGAGTTCTAGAAGCCAGGCACTCCTCCCTCCCCATGCCATGGCATCACATCTGAGTCCAGAAATCTCTGCTGGAGTTTTCCTTGGTCACATCCCTGAAAAATTTCCCAAAATAAATGACAGTCATGTTCCCCCAGAGTGACATGTCTATGCAGAGTTCTTCATGGGACTCAAGTGAACACAAGTGTCCAGTGCTGTACTGGTGATCAGAGGGACAGAGCAGCCCCCACCAGACTTAGGTCAACCAAGTGACACCGACCCTCTGAGACATAACAGTAACCACGTTCACTTACTGAGCACTTATTTTGCATCAGACACTGTTCTAGCCTCTTTGTATGTACTCAAGGGCTTAGAGAATAAAAGCAAAAGACACCGGGTAATAAAGGGTCAGGGGAAAGGTTACCTTGACTGAAGACATTGAGCAAGATCTCATGGGGGAGGCAGACCATAGTGGTCTTGTGGAGTATGGGTGGAATGTTCCAGAAGTGTGAGGTGGCCTGCCTCAGCCAGAGGTGGACTGAGTTCTCTGAAGGGCACAGGCTGGGACCGGGGTGTGGGGTGGGGGGACAGATTGGTAGCCATTAGTCTCTCAAAATGTTACTGGGATGAAATCTCAAAATTAATTCTTGATTCAAGTTGTTTGCTTTCAGTGTGGTTTCACCACTTCCTTTCCATCTCCATCGGCAACGTGATTTTTTTTCCATAGGTAAAATCTACACAGTGAGATGTACAGATCTTAAGTGTGCACTTTGATGAGTTTTTTGACAAACATTCGCCTAATGAGTACCCCGATCTGGATCTAGAACACTTCCACAGGGCATGAAGAATAAGGAAGGTGACTTTTAGAATCTGATTGTTCTGTACTTACAGCTTCTGGGCATTTGTGAATTGGAATACATCAAAGTGATCAACGTCTTCTCTTGCTCATCTCCAATCCACCTCCCATCCCAGGAGAAAAATAAAATAAAATTAAGCCACGTTGACAGAGACAAACGCCCGGTGAGAGCGTCACACATCTCTGTGCCCCCAGAGCCACGCTCGATATGTGACACAGAGTGAATGATCCATATAGGTGTCTTAAATAAGGGAGAGAGTGAAAATCCTCAGATTAAAGCCTCCCAGCAAATCAGGGAGTCCACTTCCTCTAAGCTCCCACACGACAATGGCAATCATGCCTCCCCAACTGAGACTGGGAAGGAGTTCTCAGCAGGATGCAAAAAATTTTTCCTGTACACCCCTGAACTCCAGCCTGGCCACTCAGACCTGAGATTCAGGGTCTGGAGGAAAACAACTGTGGTTTAAGGGGTGTCCCTCTTAAACCTAAGCTCGGGAGACAAATTCTGAGATGAAACATGTCCCCAGCCTCAGACACCCCTCTCTTCCTTCCCGCCATTGATGGTCAGACCACGCCTTCATCACTTTCAGGCAATCAGCATCTGAGAGTTCCAGGGAAAAAGGAGGAGCTGCACAAGGGTTACCCATGTGTTCGTGACCTGTTTGCTGCCTGGTCCACTTGACATCTGGCTGTGGCCACCCCAACTCTTGCAGCCTCCCCTTCCCTGGGAAAGCTCCCTCTGCACAGCATGCTGGAGATGCAGGCTTATAAGCAGCATAAGCTAGCATTCCAATCAGATTATTTCTTACTCGCAGTATTGCACAAAGAGAAAAAAAAATAATGCTGAACATTCTGTTCATGGAAGAAAAAATAGCAGCAGAAAACTGTCACATTGTTTGGTCTATTTTCAATTTCATTCCTGAGCCCTGGAAATAGCTGTCTGTGCACGCAGGCCAGAGGAGGCTCGGGCAACCTGGTATGCGAAGCCCAAGGCTGGGTCTCAGGGTGGCAGGGCAGTGAGAGTCACAGCTGGGAGTCTGGATGTACCCGCTGGATCACCACAGCTGGAGAAGAAACAAGCTGGGAAGGATCTAGAGAGACAGTGCTGGGCACGGTCAGATGCAAATGAGCTGGAGCTCACAGAACAATGGTTCTTGGACATAGTCACTCTCTGAGGTCTCCTAGAGCTCTGGAAAATAATACCATCCAAAGATAGTCACAAAAATAAGCTGCTGGTCCATACACATGGGTAGAACTGGTGAGATTTGAACAGGTACTGGTGGCGATAGGAGTGTCAATTTGCAGCTTATGATATCGTAGGATAGCCATGTGGAAGAACCAGTGGAATGCAGTGAAGGAATCTCACTATGCAGTTTCATACAATTGCATGCAAATCCACAATTTTTTCAAAATAGAAAATTTTTAAAAGTGCTGCCAGCGTCTGATCTATGGCCAAGGGCATAGCCACCTCTGCCTCGGTGCAAAGCTCTCCAGGGAAGACCTCATGCAGCCAAGGTTGGAAACCACTGTCTGGAATTGCTGGCACTGAAGGTAAGACAAACAGAACAACTGAGGAATCAATCGATAACTGCTGAACACCTGCCCCAAGTGTATGTTCCAGGAAATGGGGAGGGGCGGGCGAGTGTGGGGGCAGGAATTAACTAGAATTTGATGACATGGAACACTCAGATTTCATTCCAACCAGGGACGTGTTGGTCACCAAGGAGGGTGTGGAGATGATGTTGCCACCTGGAGGGGAGAATGCTTGAATATGGGCTCAGCTGAGGTGGGAACGTGGCTAAAACATTTCATTATAGCTCCGTCCTGGGGTGGGTGGCTCTCTCCTACCTGAACCAGGTTTGCATCCTGGCAGATGGCCAACAGCAACTTTTAGTAACCAAATCATTTTCCAGAAAACACTTGGCATCTCTCAGGTGACCAAAATTCAGAGAAGTTGGAAAGTTTCCAAACATAGTATTGATGGGTGTGAAAGTAAGCCTCCTCACCAGCCCATCTGCACCTCAGCTGACCTTAGATAACCCCAACCCAGCATCAGAAAGTACCAGAAATGACCTGGGTCATGGTGAAATTGAAATCCCAACACCTATCCACCTAAACTCCTGCCCTCACCTCAGCAGATCCTTGAGTATTTGCTCTTTATCTTCATTTATACCCAAGCCTACTACATTTGATGATCAGTTTCCCAGTTCACAGGAAATTAAAAAGCAAAAATTGAATGGGTGACACATCAGATAGCATCACTGGCAACCATGACAAGTCATAGGTGGCAGACACCCCAACAGCAGGGGGGAGATAGATGTCTGAAACGCAACCTGGGGTGTTCATCCAGAAGAAGGCCATCTCACAAGGCTGTGGACTCTGTTGTCATGGTGGAGAAAGAGCTTTAAGATGTCCAAGTTCAAGTTCGCCAAGTCCTACAGAGCCTCTTCTTGCTTTGTTCCCATGTCTGCTATGACTTAGCCCAGTGCCTGTACACTGGCAAATGGCTGCAGGCTGTTAGAGGTAAGGGCCAGCTGGCTAGCCTTACTGATTCCAGAGAAGGCCTCTGCTGAATCAGGGCCCCTTAGAAACCTACTTTCTCCCCTTTTAGCACCCACCACTACCATCCCAGTACAAAGGGCAATTGCCCTCAGTCCATTCAGACCATGGGTCATCAGGATTCATGGACAGGCATCTTCAGGCCCAGACAAGCAGCTCCCACATCATGACCACAGCACCATGATTTAACATGTCACATGTCTGGCTGTAACATGTGAACTCCAGTTCCCCTGGTGCTTCATTCCCTGTGCTAGTGTGGAAGAGCTAGTGTGGAAGAGCTAGTGTGGAAGAGCTGCCCGAGAAAACACAAGCCACATCAGGCCAAAGTCACCACCCAAACATGCAGTTAACAGAATTCTCCCTGGACCCTTGGTGCTGAATCTGTGCACCCCCTGGACCAACCTTGCCTTGGTTCAGATTCACAGTGAAGGTCAGTCTTCCCATTTCCACAGGGTCAGGCAGACTGGGCTGCACCCTCCATGCACACATCCCAGGACACATGCTCACAGGGAGATAAAAGATGAGTCTCTTGAGTCCCTGGATCAACAGAGAGATGGACAGTCCCTGAGAGCCACAGGGAAGGGGATAGGTGCTGCAGACCCGGCCTCCTGATGTCTGATCAAGCTCTGCCCTCCTCTGGAGCCCAGCGCCCAGTCCTGTTCCTGCTCATGGAGGCCATGTCCTGCTTTCAACCCACAGTGGAAGCTGAGAAAGGAGTCAGAAAGGGAGACTTTGAGAAACGCCCCTACTCATGGGCTTGGGGGAAAGAATTAGCCCCAGACCAAGCAGGCAGGTAGGGGGAGCCTCCAAACACACTCTCGTTCTAATTGCTGCTAAGGATCGCGGGGCAGCCTGGGTGACACCTGGAAGCGCCCCTTGCGTGGATCCGCAGCCAGAGGACATAAATCATCTCCCTCTCACTTGTTACTAATCTTGCCTTCCTGCTGTGTCAGCTGGATCCCAGCACCGGCCTGAGTTGAAATGGGGACTTCTGTTCCCTCCTGGGTGTTTCTCTGCTTTCTCTACCCAACCTCCTCCCCTTCCCCAGTCCCCACAGAACATGATGGCAGAGGAACAAATGCTTCAAATGCAGGCTTGTGGCTGTACTGTGCAGGAGGAGGGGGGCAGAGAAAGAGGAAAGAAGAGGGTGCTTGGGCACCAATATGGGGGAACTGAGCCTCATGACTGGGAAAGAGGTGGCACCTGGACTGGCAGGCAGATTCCACTGCCCAGTGTCCCTGCAGGCAAACCCCTCTGGCTTCCCAGAGCAGTGGTGGCTTGCAAATAAATGTGCTCACTCCCACAGGGTAGGGTGGGGCATGGTGGGGGGTGGGGGTCAGCTAGGCTGCAGAGGGATCTGAAGTGGGTCTGCGTTTTCTGAGGCACAAGCATCTCCAGCTCTGGAGATGGCTGGGAGAGAAGGGCTGCTTTCCCTTCTTTTGTTTCCTTGGGTCCCCAAGCACCTCTGTGACGCAATAGACGTCAGATCCCCTTGAGGGATCCCCCAGGAGGCCTGACCCTAAATAACTCCATGAGAAGCCTGTGCCTGACATCACCTTCGAAGCCATATTTCCACCCAGTTCCACCCCACCAATTCTAAACCCCCTCTCCCTTGAGCTGTAGGAGACCTAGCCAGTGACTTCACCCCCATGCCCCATGGGGGATGAGATGCTGGCCCCCTTCCTCATGTGCAGAGGAAGAGGCTGGAGTTGCAAACCACTCCAACAGGGAGGCACCCCGTAGGCGTCATGAGCAGATGACAGAATGAGGACAGATGGCCATGTGCAGGGTTTTGGCTGAGCCTGCTCAGACCCTGTTCTGCAGTCCCAGCCATGAGCTGGGCTGCGGGAGGAGCAGGGCACAGGACAGAGGTTAAGAATGGAGCGCTTAATCAGCTGTGTGACCACGAATTATTTAACTTTATCTGCCCAGTTTTGTCAGCTGTTATAGGGAGTGACGGTGCCACCTCATTGGGGTATAGAGATGAATGGGGCCAATCCAGAAAAGTGCTTGGACCAGTGCCAAGCCTGGCATGGCTGTGATGACTGTTCTGCCACCACAACCCACGTTGCCTTATTGTTATTATTTATTATTGTTATTCTATAAGTATTATCTCTTACGGTTGAGGCTAGAGGCATAGAGGGGTGGGAGGGAGCATAAGGAAGCAACGTGGGGACAGAAGGGTGATGCTAATGACCTTGTCACCCCTTCTGCGACACCAGAGCTGGTCTGTCTGTTAGGGAAGAGACCTGATTCTACCAGTCTACTCTGAGAGAACAGCATGGGAGGGAGGGTGGGCGGTTGTTTCTAGAGAAGAAGGGGCAGCTGGAGGTGCATGAGTATATGGGGGTGTCAGATGATTTCCCACTGAGGGATCATGTCTTCACCCCAAAACTCATATGCCATTGGCTAAAATGGGGAGCTTCGGGCCAGGGTGCGGGCAGCACAGAGCAGAGCTGGAGCATGAGTTTGGTGGCTTAAAGACTGGATTTTAAACCAGCTGTTGCCAGTTGTTTGCCTTTCACATCAGGGAGGCAGGGCTCCATGGAAGATGCTGGAGCAGAACAGGCTGTTGCATCAGCTCCTTCTGCTTGCTGAATCCTAGGGCTTGGACTCTGTTCCTACCACATCTGACCTACCATGGGGAGCTGGGCAATGCTCCTTTTTCTCTCAGTTTCCACTTTTCTTTGTTTCAAACTCCCTAGCCTTAAAGACAGCCAGAGGGGCAGGGCAGAGTGAGATGGAAAGCCCCAGTCACCTGCCAATCTCGAAAGGGCTGTGGCAGGTATTCATCCTGCTGCAGGAGGGGGTATTGGCATGGCTGGTCTCCTAGGTTGGAAGTCCTCACCACAGATCCTCCTGATATGGTGCAAAATACAGGAGGATGCATGGGACCTGTGGATTCATTATCTGTCACATTCCCCATCCTATAGAACAGGTTTTAAAAGTGCTGCAGTTGAGACCTACCCAAGACTCCTTATTCAACATTGCAACCTGGGATAAAACAAAGCTTTTCAGGAAAACAATCTTGCCTTCACCACCTGCAATGCACACCGTTATTTCTTATTCTATATCTTTTTAAAAAATATTGACAATAGCCTACTGAACTGATTTAGTGGCCCACCGGGTGGTTGTGACCCTGGCTTTGGAAACTTTGCATAAACCACAGGGACCTGTCAATGAGTGACACAGATTTGAGGCAGGCAGGAGCCCATTTTGCATGGGACAGACCACCCCACAAAGTCAGAGGCCTGATACCCAGAGCGAAAGTGCAGATCGAAAAGAGATTTCAGCCAACAGAATGGAGGTGACAGCCACCAAGAATGATAAGGACATACGAGCTCAGACTGGCCTCCGAATGCAAAATTAGGACTGGAAATCTAAGTAGTATGTACCCAGAAGCCACATCTTCACCCAAAATAAGGACATCCAGAAAAGAAAAAGACCAAAGGGCCAAACATATACAAACAGCAATAAGAAAGGAGATGGAGTGACCAGAGGGGTGGGTGATGACGGGTGGGGGGAAGGGGCATTCCCATGGGGACCAACAATCATACTTGTATGAAATAAAAAATATATATATTTTTAAAAAGAAAAGAAAAATATGAAAATGGGGGGGAGAAGAAGAGTGAAAGGGTTTTCCAGGGTCTGGGCCACTTCTGGAGAACAAGCCCCATGTCTTTCTGAAGTCCCAGTCTCAGCATAGACGTCAGTCGACGTGAGAGAGACTGCAGTGGCTCGTGCACTCAGCTTTCCAGACATTTTCCTGGAGACTCATGAATGGAGCTGCAGTAGGTATGTCCCTTGCGCTCTCCAAGAGCATCTTCAAATCTGCAAGCTGCTGTTCCTAGACTATTCAAACCAAGGACCTCCCCCTCACTTCTGAGATCTCAGGAGCTCAGCGACCTGGATCCTTGTGAACACCACCATGACTCACCTGCCTCGCCTCTCTGCTTGGGGCACTGAGGGAAATTCCGGACCACGTGGGTCGCAGGACCCAGCACTGGTCTCTTGCAGCTGCTTCCTTTTGCCAGGCCAGCACTGATGTAGACAGCCTCAGTATGGTTTTATCATATTTAAGAATTTAAAAGTTAGACAAAAAGAATTCCCTCGAGTTCCCTGAGCCCAGACCCCAACTCCACAGGGGAGAACCTACCCAGCATCCAGGTGAGTGGATGACTCTGCTGTCTGGGGTCAGGCCTAGAACTTGGGGACCCGTCTCCCAAACCCTGGTATCCAGACAACTTCCCCAGGACCACAGACAGGAAGGATGAGTCCCCAGTACTCTTGGGTTTATCCAACTGTGCCCTGGCAGGGAAGGCCAGGGTGCCCCCCAAAGAGGGTAATGATTCAGAGAGGAAACCTACTGAAGCCCCAACTATCCTTCTCCAAACATGAGGGAAACAAGTCCACTTCCATCTTGCCTAACAACCTCACATCCTCACAGTCCTGGTGGAGCACCGAGGGAGGGGAGCGTGGCGGGGGCTTGAGAAATACATACCCTAACAGCCGGGTGTGAGGAGCCGCAGAGGCAGATACTGACACTCTCATCTGTCTCAAGTGCCCCGCCTGTCGGACCTCCCTGATGATCAGGGGCTCATTATCTCCCCCTGAGCCTGGTGGAGATGGCCTGACCCTTGCCACATCCCCACCCCAGGATGGGGAAGGCCTGTGAACAGCAGGGCTGAGATGGGCTGACATGGATCATCACAGAAGCCAAATGAGCCACCCTGGTGATTTTCACAGGATGGGGCATCCATCCTATTTTCTATTGTAAGACATGTGCTTATGAGTCCATTGATCCAACTCTCTACTTCCCTCCAGGGATGAGATGTTTCATGAGCACATGGACACACACGTGAACACCCTCACATACATGCACACATGTGTATGCCAACATGCACACAGTGCATGGATTATACACATCTCAGCACACTCCAGGGGCTCGTCTAACAGTTAACTTTTGAATAGAGTGGATTTGAAACACACAGGTCCACCTACATGTGGCATTCCCCCCGCCTGTTTTTCTTCAGTAAAATACAGCTGACGCCTGAACGCTGTGTAGTCAAAAATACTGCAAATATATTTTCTTTTTTTCTTGACATTTTCCTTTCTTTAGCTTATTTTATCTAAGTATATATATATTTGTATATTATACATATATATGTATATATGTTGTATTATTTGTATATTACAAATTATTTATATATTACAAATATATGTTATTTGTCTATTACAAATAATGCCTTGACTGTTCATTTTATCCGTAACATGAGGCTATCAGGAGTTACATTTTGGGGAGACCAAAGTTAAACTTTGGTTGATTCCAGGGGGAGGTCAACGGCCTTTAACCCAACTGTTGTTCAGAGGCCAACAGTATTTTGCTTTCTTTTAAATCCTGGGGTAAAGTCCATACATTGCTCCTGGTTTGCTGGTGCAGACATCTGTCTGGGGGTGTGAGGGAGCTGGAGCAGTTTTTGCTTTCTAGGGTGTTTCTGGGACTTTGTTGCATTTTTAAACGTGTTCAACAGAAGCACTTATTCATATCGCCATCTCCATGGTCTCACAACCACTCTTGAACTTGGAACACCGAGGTTGTTCACGTCTCAAATGAGAACTGTCTACCACATTAGCAAAGATTTAATAAAATTTCATAGCTTTCTAATGGGAACATAAATTGAAACAATGCTTTTGGAAAACAACTTAGTAATAGATAGTCAATCTTTACCGTGTTTATACCCTCTGACCTAGAATCACCACTTCTGGGACTCAAGCCAAAGGAAACAGTCGGAAATAGAGAGACTTTAAATAAAGAAAGGAAAACCTTTATGCCCAATCATTTTCATATTAGCATTATTTATAATTTGAAAATGAGAAGCAACTTAAATATAAAACAGTAGGGGAATGGGTAAGCAAATTATGAAACATTCACGGGATAGAATATTAAGCACATGGTTAAAATTATGTTTATGAAGAGTTTACAACAAGTGGGGAAATTACTTTAGTTACAAGGTTTCACTGAATAAACCAGAAAGAAAATATAACATATTATATACATAGAAAACCATATAAATACTATAATCTTAACTATGGAAAATAATTTGAAAGTCTGTGCCTCCAAAAATAGTGAAAGGAAATATTAACAAACGTTGTGGGATGGCAGTATGCTGGGTATGCACTTTCTTTTTATCTTTCTCATAGAGCTCTGTACTTTCCAAATAAAACTAGTATACTATTTCCTTTAAATATTTTTTTAAACTTTGCACAAAAAGGTAAATGCTAAAGGGAAAGTTCAGTCATTTCTGCCACCACTTCCACAGGTGACCCTGGAGGAGTTAATGTGACCTTGCCACCTGCATGTCTCTAGGCGCCTGTACAGTCATGTGGTCCCTGAGACCCATTCTGAGCTAACTTTCTGCATCTCCAAATGCCATTCCCTGTGGTTGAGAATGGGATATCGAAAAGGGACCAGAGGCGTAACCATCTTACAAGTAAAATACTATAATCAGCCTAACAAGCGACGGACTTGGAAGGGTCTTCTAGAAGATGCAGCTGCTCTTTTACAGTCAACAGAGGAACATGCTGACATGATGTCCTTGGGTTTGGACATCTGGAGCCAAACAGCCAAATGAGAGGGTCGCTGGCAGCTGCACTGGGGAGCCAGGAATGGTTGTGGGGGAAGGCGCAGCCTCAGCACATGGCTGTGGCTGATCTCCAGGGCCTGGGCCAAGTGGCCCGAGGACCCAGGACCGGAGAACAGGGTATAGCCTCAGTCCCTGCACATCTCCAAGGACATTTTTGTCTGTTTTAAGCATGAGACCACCTCCTCACACAGTGAGACTCTCATCTCAATCCCACATCTCACTGGCCTTAACCATCACCTCTTGAAATCTGTCCCTCTCTCAACAATCCCACTGCACACAGATGGTTCAGAGGGGAATGGGATCCACACACACACAGCTACCTCCCTGTCCTACACGGGAAGCTGAATGGATCTCTTTGGGTGTCTTCTGAGATGGACTCCATCAACCAGACAGCTACAGGCCTCTATATCCTCTCACCTCAACAGCCATCTTTCCCACAGTTAAGAACAACCATAACTTGCTTCTAGACCTGCTATAGCACCAGATTGGGTGAAAGATTTCTGCACTGGCTGGTAAGTGGCCATATCCTTCCCACCCTCCCCTGTGGTCCTAGTAGTTCTGGCTGCCCCTCCAGGGATAACCCTCAAGGACCCCCCTCAAATCCAGCACCTGATGGGAGGACTGATACCTGGCCTAGCAAGGTGCCCCCAGAATCCTGACCCAGCATTAGGTTTCAAGCCTTTGCTGATGAATGTTTCTAATCTCACCTCCCCTGGCTGAAGGGAATCCACTGGGTTGAGAGCTGCCAAGACTTAAGTCCTTGAGGGGATACAATGTGAAATAAGCCGAGTGGTTTAAAAATAATAAGGATAATCTCCTGGTTGGGATCATCAAGCTGTCCCTCCCACACAGGGGTGGGGAACCAGAGCAGGGAAAGTGGGTGGAGGCTCTATGTTGGGGGTGGGGGGCGGGGCTTTGCAGGTTCACATCTCCTCCTTACAAGCTGGGGTGAAAGCAAGCCAACATCATCATATGGACATGACAGCTACTTCCTCTGAGCTCCTCCAACAGCTGATAGGCTGTAACCACAGCCCCCTACATGGCATCTCCAACAGGTGGGAGCAGGTAGAGATGCTTTGCCTTGGCTCTGTCTCTAGGGAGTGGGAGCACAGAGCTGCCAAGCAGTGGGAGTCTGGTCACCCTGTCTTTGACAGGTACCACTGTGGACAGATGCCCAGTTCAGCCCTTCCCTCCTTAGCACCGCCAGCTTCATCACAATCAGTACAGAGACTCCGGGGGGATTGTAATTTGCGCTCCATGTGTGGGAGATGAGCCAAAGGATAGGACCAGAGAGATTGCCTGCAGGAGGGGAGGGGATTAAAGTGCTGCCTTGTGATAGCACCGCCTCTCCCAGCTCTTACTCCCCTCTAAGAGCTTGGCAGATAAGGTGACCATCACTCATACATTCACTAATCTCCACCAAGAGCTGGAGACGACACCAGAAACCTGCTTGGACTCCAGGTCTTGCCCTTTCTGACTATCCCTCCGTCTGTCTGCTGATCCCTTCCTGCAGGTCATTCCCCCTGTTGAACAGGGACCCATCCTTCCAGAGAGACAAAACCACAGACTGAACCCCAGGAGGTAAAAGCCTACCAGGCAAACCCCAGAGCTCAGCAACCTCTTGTAGAAAAGGCCCTGGTGCCTTGGCCATCACCCTGATTCTGTTTGCCCATGATACGATCTAGCAGTCATGGATTAAAGGAATTTAATGCAAGGAAATGTTTAGAAACAGAGTGAACCAAAGGAACAGGCCTGAGCTCATATGTTTTCACTTGAACATATTCAGATCTGGCAGGGAAAGCGGGACATTTCATTTCTAATTAATGAGTTGTTCCACTTGCCCAAACAGCTCACCCTTCGCTCCCCAAGTTCTGCGGACCTGGGAAATTCTCCACACAGGTTAGAACTCACCCCCGCCCCCCCCACCCCCGGTCTGGGAGGTCATACCCACCCATGGGGCGGGTGGTGTGCTGGCCCCTCGCCACCCTTGGGCCTCAGCCCTGAAATCCCTCTTCCACGACTCCTTCTGATGTTTAATTGACGAGACCATAACAGATGAAGGACATTTTATGGACTTGGCTTTCACTGCCAAATCTATCTCAAATTGAAAGTGCTTTCAATTTACTGACACGGAATGGCCCAAAGTTAGAGCAGCTACTGCTGCCACGGCGACCCCTGTGGTTGTTTTTGGAACCTGGGTCTTGTCAGCTCCTCAAAAGTCTTGGGCTAGGCCCTGCTCATTCACCGCCCAGGGGTCGGGCGAGTCTAACTCCCTGTTTATAGTTACATCATCTTGCAAATTTGGAGGAACAGCAAACCCCAGCCAATAAGTTGTCAGTCAGAGAGAGAGCAGAAAAAAGGAGCCGGAGATCCTGACCTCTGTGCCCTGCCCAGGACTCCTCATTCAGGTCACACTTCTTATTTCGAAGCCACAAATTTCCAGGGGCTTCTTCTCTAGATTGTACAGGTCTTTATGCTTTGGGAAGGAGTGACCCCAAATTCTAACCATGAATCCTGTCTCTAAGTGCCTGGACCACCCTGGATGTTCTGAAAGCTCTGGCCTCTTCAAACCTCCCCAACCCCCAATCGGGAAGCTCCCTGAACCTCAGAGGGCCCAGTTCATCCCCCCTCTCCCCTCCAGGCAGGGTTACTCTCTCTGCATCCCCTTTGCTCAGGGCTGGCTCTCAGTCACTCTCTGGGTCTCAGATGACGAAGTCCCCCCCCACTCAACCTGATGATCTCACACCCTGTTTGTTTCCTTCAAA
The DNA here is from genome assembly GCA_004024945.1 of Uropsilus gracilis. Lineage (NCBI taxonomy): Eukaryota > Metazoa > Chordata > Mammalia > Eulipotyphla > Talpidae > Uropsilus > Uropsilus gracilis. Next base: position 73,695 of record PVHY01004877.1, read on the forward strand.
GCCCTTTTAGCTACACATCATTCTCACCTTTATTTTGCTTTGTTGTGTGTGTGTGTGTGTTTGTCTTGTCTCCTCCTCTAGAACTTGCCTCCATTTGTTGAAGGAAGGAATGAGTGAGTGAATGAATGAATGAATGAATGAATGAATGAATGAATGAGTGGATGGAGGGCGAGATAGAATCGCATGCCTGTCACATGCCAGGCACTCTTCTGCATGTGACCACAGGCAGCAGCTGATGCCTCACAGAACACTCCATCTTGCAGAGCATTCAGGCTTTGGGGGGGGGCTGAAATCATGGGGGGCTGGTGCAAAAAGGGAGAGGAGGCTCAGAGGGAGGAAATGGCCTCTCATGTGCTGAAAACTAAATCCGGTATACATATCGCACAAAATCTATTAGTGTTGCCAGCCTAGAGGGCAATTGCTTTTTAATATAATAAGATCTTCCTTGGAGGCGATTATGAGGCACTGATAAGGATCGGGTGACATGTTGAGGTTTGGCAGATGGATTCATTTCTGTTTACATCTAGTTGCTAGTGGCTTGGGGGAGTTCTTGGTTTTCAGGGAGAAGGTGGAAAAGAAGCCTCTGGAGAGAGCTGCCTAGACAGAGATCTTTCAGGGGTTATCCGAGGGAGCACCCTACCAGTAGTAGATTGCCAGGAGAGCTGGAAAGAAATCCAGGGGCTTTGACCAGAGCTCCCCTTTAATCCCCTCCCCAAACTAGTGCTACCAGGTCTATAAACCATTACTGGAGGAATTCACACCTCTAGGGAATGAAAGTTAGGAGTCTTTAGGGGCAAAGACACATGATAAATGAAATAATTGCAGAGCTGAGGAGTGAAGGGCAGAGAAGGAGGGAGGGCAAAGAGAAGGTGGGTCTGTCTCTTACACCACACCCCAATGTTATCTCCAACTTTAAGATTCTTGCTGGTAGATATCAATCCTCCCTCAGTTCCACATAGAAGTAAACTGAGACCCAGGTCAAGGACAGACTCAACCACAATAGAAGGTATCTGGTTCCTGGTTCTCTGTGCCAGGACCCCAGAGCAAAAACCTCAGGTTTTGACTCTGCAGATGTCACGGGCAAATGAAGGGGTGGAAGGAGGGGGGATGCTCCCTGCTCCTCAGAACTAAGATGTTATAGCCTCAGGTTTGCTGACCAGTTTCTGTCTCTGGTGACTCAGGATTCCCAGGGGGGATGGCAAAGCCCCCCAGATAGCAAGACATGGACACACTCCCAGGATGTCCCTGAAACTGGAGCAGTGAGCCTGGGAAAGTGTTCCTGGGCCAGTTCTTCCCGCTGTGTGACAGCCATCAGGGTGCCTGCCAGGGGTTTTATGCCACCAACAAAGCAACCTACTGCTTCCTCCTCAAAGCTCCAGTGTCAACACTTAACCAGGGGTCGGCCAGAGTGGGAGACACATTTCTTCCATGATGATGCCTTTTAAGTCGTAACTGGTCAATCGAAGATCAAGGTCCTGGTCAATCAAAGAGGTGTAGACAAAATATTAAAAACACTCACATTTATTTTTAAAAGTCTTCCAGTTTGGACAACAGATGCGAGGATCTTCCTATGTGTAAGGAACCTGGAAGTGCAAGCATTATAGAATCCTCATAGAGAGGGGGCTGCTTGAAAGTCTATACACCCACTGCCATTAACACACCCATACCCATTCCCAAAGGAAACTCTCACTACCCCATACACAACATGTTAGTTACACACAATGTGTGTGCACCCGGTTACTAGGCCAACGCATACTCCTAATCACCCCCTGAATCTTCCAGCCTCCGTGGATACTGTCTCCTCCCTTCCACTGCACAGGCCCACCCACAACAATACGTGTCTCATAATTTGGGGGAGTGCTAGGACAAATGCACCCAGTTGAACATCCATCCCAGCCAACAAAGTCTTCAGGGATTTGAAACAGAAAGGCCCCAGTTGCTATAATGGCTACAACCTTGTAAGGACACGAGTCCAAGTTCATTAAGAAGCTTCGTGTAGATGAACCCTGTTGCCTTTGTGATTAATAATCACAACAGACAGTTAGCTGGAGGGCTTCCCAGCTGAGCCTCCCAGGGCCTGAGGCCTGGGATCCCCTCGCTCTCTCCACCAGTGAGTAATGGTTTGGTTTATTGGAAACTCTTTTTTCATTTTTTATGGCTTCAATTAAGTGATGGGGAGAATCCATCATGTAACCTTCTTGCTATACTGCTAAAAGACTTCCGGAGGGGAAAATATTTGTCAAACCCCAAGCCAGTAGAGGAGAGACTGCGGTAAACCCAACAGGAGGCTGGGGTTGCAGAGGGATGGCCAAGGTGCTGGAAAGAAGAGAACATTCACACAAAGGGCCCCAGCCTGGACAAGTGCCACACTGTGAAACATCTGTTCATTCTACAAGCTACAGACCACTTTTCCCATACCGCCCAAGGAATAGCCCACTCACTATCCCCTCACCAGCGTCATGGTGGCCCAACTGGCTCAAGGTGACAAGAAGGAATGAGACATTGGTGGGAAGGGGTGTCATAAGCCAAGCACAGGATGCTTGTCCAAAAGGTGGTCCCTGTAGCTGCAACATCCACAGAAACATGGTGCCCACCTGGCAAAAGATCATACTCCTCATGAACCCCACAGCCCCTGTGTTGCCAGAAATGCCAAAGGGCCCATTTTCTAGTTCTAAGTACAAATTGCTCCTAATACCAATGACAACAAATCCTCTCCTGGATCAATTCATCAGAATCCACAGCCTCCTATCCTTGGCCCGAATTTAGCCCTTCTCCTCTCCCTGACCTCTGCCCAGACAACCCCTTGGTAAGCAGAGCTGGCTTATTCTGCCCTTTAAATTATTCACACCCCAATCTTGGTCACTGGCATTAATCTTTCATTGGCTATTTAGACATCTGATTCCTGGGGCTGGATTGAGAGGTGTCACTTGGGAGATCAAGTTGGCTGGAGGGGAAGTCCAAACCAAGGGAGAGACCTACAGAGCAACCAGGGCCTGCCTGAAATTAATGGGGTCATCACCCTGCCACTCTCTGTCCAGAAGATGAGGGTCGAGAGACAGGAGACCCAGATGTGTCTGAAGGAATGAAATCTCAAGTCCATCTCTGTGTGTGTACACTGGTGCGTGTGCATGAGCATGGGTGATATTTTATTGGTTCACAGCAGAATAGGTGCTTTAGGAAAGTTGTATTTGCCCTGGGACAGGCACAGAGGGATTAGGAGAGTTGGTAGCTAGGCAGAGACAGAAATCAGATGGAAACGACACCCATGCACTGTCTGGGAGACACAGTGTTGTACCTATACACTAAGTAGTCACCCTAAAAAGTTGGAGAGTCTTGATCCTCAAGACTTCAAGAGAGAAGATGAACTGATATCGCCTCTTCTTTTTCCTCTATTCTCAGTTAATAGTTATATAGTGGCAGGCGCTGTAGTATACGCTGCATCCATTATCTCAATTAATACCTGCAAATAATCCTGGCAGGCAGGATGACAGGTGCTCTCATTTTATTGGTAAGGACACTGAGGCTTGGAAAAGTTAAATACTCTTCAGCTAATGAAGAGCTCAAACTATAGGAGCTTGAGTGCAGATGTCAAACTCTTAAGCAATGATTTAAGAAGAAATAGATAAATGTGAAAATAATGATAGAGCACTGGGGAAAGAAGAGGTTAGAGCTGTTTTGTCCAATACGTTAGGTTCTAGGTACCTACATGAAGTGAAAATTAAATAAAATTAAAACCCAGTTTTTCAGTCACATTTCAAGTACTCAATAATCACTGATGGCCACTAATTAATTACTATAATGATAAGGCAGATATGAACACTGCCATCATCACCAAAAGTTCTCTGGGACAGCACTGGTTTAGAAGATAATATTAGGTGTTTGCAAAATAGATGCCCTTCAGGAAAAACAGCTGGAGGAAGGACTGCATTGACTTGTGAGATCTAGAAAAGAAAGGAAATGTGGCAACAAGAAAAGAAGAGAGCTGAGGGCAGGAAGACAGATCAATAGGTTGATGTCTTTAATAAATGAGACTTCACTCAATGTCACAGAAGGAAGGATCTAGCGCATCCACAGGTCCAATTGCTTTCCATTACAAATGAGAGCAGTGACCACGAGGGAAGGCTCTTGCCGAGGTCACACATCTATTCAAGTCCAGGGCTTCCCACCAGCTTGCCACTCTGTCTCTTCCCCATTGTACTCATTCTTGATCCCTTTAGGGATGATGTTCATCATAAACTCAAACTATTCTGACTCCTAACACATACATTTTGCTTGGGAGCAGTAACTGTCATTACTTTTAGTGTTGCCTCTTTCTTTCTTAGCAGAGCCCAAAGCACTCCAAGAATGAAAACTTGGGCCTTTGTGAAATAGCAGCCATTGAAAAGATAAATGAAAGATTTAAGTCTTAGGAAGCAGTTAAGATCACTTTTTGTCTACCTGTAAGGTATATGCACTGGTGCACAGTGTAGACAGTCAGTAAATAAATCACAAGTACATACAATGGATGGTTGGTTGGTTTTATTTGGTTGGATGGTTGTCTGATTGATTGGTTCATGGGATGTTTGGTTGGTTGATTGGCTAGTCAATTGGTTAGTTAGCAATTTGGTTGATTGGTAGCCTCATTGATTGGTTGGATAGTTGATTGGTTGGTAGGTTGATTCATAGTATGGCTAGTTAGTAAGTTGGTTGGTCAGTTGATTGGTTGGTTAGCTAGCTGGTTGACTGGTTGCTTGCTCGGTTGGTTAGTTGGTTGGCTAGTAGGATTAGTTGGTTGGACAGTTGGTTGACTGTTTAATTAGTTGGTTGACTGATAGGTAGTTGGAAGATGGATGACACCTGTCTGAACATCTTTTCACCACTTTAAAAACTGCTGTCATATTCTCCCCACCCCCATACTGATACCACATATGTCCAGGCCCTTCTCTACCTGACCATGAAAAGTCTCAAATGTGAAACAATTTAACTGCAAACCAGTACCTGAAGTTAAAGAGCCAGTGTGTCCACTAATGATACCAGGACAATGAAGGGCTTTAAGTCTCTGCAAATGAGTGCTGCTGGTACCATAGTATTAGAAGTTGACAAGTAATCTCTAAGATTACACATATGTCTGCTCTCTAGAGACCCTTGCTTCCCTCTCACTGCAAAGAACATCATCTATGTCACTGCACAAGGTTGTCCATTCTCCTGACATCTCACCCACTGACCAGGGTTATAGGGAAGCCTCTAACAGAGAAGTGATTGCAATATTCTAAAATGAAATGACAAAAGGGGTCCCTCATCTGAAGACTCTCATGCACTGCCTTCAGGGTTCAAACCCCTGGCCTCCAGAAGGTCTGTGCTTGGGATAAGGGCTGTTTCTGTCTCTTCTTGGGCTCTTGCTTCCTGATGTTCCCTCCAACTCTGTATCAGTCATTTACATGATGGAATTGTTTCAAGCCCAAATTAGAAATCTCAGGATATAGACTTTGTCCAGCAGATAAGGAATGAGGTAATACTTCAGCTCACAAATTCCTTGAGGGCAGATATTTTATTTCTGTATCTTTAGAATCTGAGTTCCTCATACGCAGAAAAATAAACAACCAATAGAATGGATGGGTGAATAAATATGTGTGTGAGTGTGTGTGTGTGTGTATGTGTGTGTATGTATGAGAGAGAAAGAGAGAGAGAGAGAGAGAGAGAGAGAGAGAGAGAGAGAACTCCATCAGAATTCAACCTGCCAAATTGGCTCACACCTAGCATAATATTGCTGCATCCCCAGGAAGGGTAGTTTGCTCCTAGGTCCTTATACCCCTGCTCTTGTGAATGGGCCCCTTATCTCCTTCCTTATCCATACTTCTTTTACTGTGGCTGCCCAAAGCACATCCTCTAAAGTCTCTCTTCTTGGTCACTTTGGTTTTCTTGAATAAAATCCCCCAAATCCACTATCGCTCATGTTTAAGACTTTCTGAGCTGATTTATAATTAGAGATTCTGGGCACTGAAAGAGTCTTCATGATCATACACATCCAAGCACCCAGTCAGTCATACCCCCTTATGCCTCGGTCCTTCTTAGCACCTCTGTACCCCTACAACTGGTGCCAAATCTTTTTGCTGTTGCTGTCAGTTTCATTCATTTTATTAAAGAAAGATCATACACTTTTTCAGATTCTAAACTAAACTGAATGCAAAAAAGTTTCTCCTCACTGTCCACCCAGGCTCATTCAATCTGTCCCCACTCCTTTAGCCTAGAATTTCCACAAGCCTCTAGGGCTACAGGGTATATTGCTTCTAATTCTTGGAGTCCTTGCCTATCAATTGTACTTGATTTACAGGATGGTACAACCTGTGTTCCTCCATGACGCGAAAGTCAAAAGTCTCCTGCTGAACACAGTGCCTCCGCCTGCCAGCAGAGTCTGCATCAAGATGGGCCCAACCCAGCTTAGCTTTTAAGGTCTGGAACAGTCTGCTTCAGACAAAGCGTATCATATGGTAATTAGACCATTGTTATCTGACTGTTTAAGGCCTTTGTGGAAGATGCCTATAGTTAAGAGCTTTGAGAATTTGAAGCTTGGCTAAGCACTTGTTCACACTCTCACTGTTTAAAATTCAACAGACACATGGGGCACGGCTGGGAGAAAAGAGGGGAAAGCAGGTAGCCCTGCTTTAATTCTGCCTCTCAGACCAAGGCAAATGTGCTTCCACAAATCAATGGATTTCCTTCCATTGTATAAAGAAAAATTGGCAGTGATGAGCAGGCAAAAGAGCAAAGAGAAAGGAAAAGGGACAAAGAGTGAGGTCTGGACTGGGGAGGGAAAGGAAAGCGGGAGAGGGTGGTAATGATGTTCCATTCCCCACAGATTCTTCCCCTTCACTTCCTCCATGCTTTATTTTCTATTCTCATTTAATGGGGCCAGTGATTTGTTGCTATCGATTACTATTGATGTTTTTCAATTATATCCGTGACACTTTTGGCAATATGTTTGTCAACACAAAGCCTTCTCCGATCCTGTTTCTGGCCACCTTGCCACCTCGCCTTCCTCACTCAGTTGTCAGTGGGGTCTGGAGGGGAGTTCCATGTCCTTGGGCTTGGGTTTGCTTGCTTATCTCATTGTGCCTAACAGGGAACCTTTGCCATCACATCCCGCTGGGCAAATGGAAACTTCTGTGTTCAACTGGGAGACAACTGGGTAGAAACAGGAAATGGTCCTACCTGCAGGCAGGTGTCACATGATAAGCAGTGACAATGTGCCATGGGGCCATGGGCAGAGAAGCAGAACACACAACCCCGTACCCACCAGGAGGTGAGCCCAGCTATGAGACAGGCACCACTGGGCAGAGCTGCTGAAGGAGCAACTCAAATCTCTGGCTGAACAAGTACACTTGTGGGGTTCACCTAGATCAGCCACTCCCCCACTAGGCCTACACCCATCAATAAGGAAAGTGTCTGTCTCAAGAAGGATTGTGCACACAGCTATTGAATTGGGAAGACATTTAAGGACAAAAAAAAAAAATGCAGAAAGACAAACAGCCTGAGAACAAGTGAGTACCTTATCTCCCCACCATCTTCCATGTCTTTAGGATTATTAATGCTGACCATGTTCCACTCAGTGGATTCATGACTGACTCACCGGTTGTGAGCCATAGTCTGAATAAACACTGAACTGCACTGGGGTGAGCACACTTTAATGTAGAAGCGAGAGGAAAACATATTTTCAGCTTTGCAGTATTATCTGTCCCTGAGCCTCAACTTTGCCTTTGCAGGAGGGAAGCACCAGAGACGATAGGTAAACAAATGAGCATGGTATGGAATGCAATGAAATGCCGTACACCTTTAGTGCGATTTTCAGATGTTTTCTTTTGGTTATTTTTCAAAACCATTAAATAATATTATATATTTTCAGCTTGCAAGCTGAACAAAATCAGGGGGTGGTCCAGACTGGGTGTGTGTATAATCTCTCGACCAACAATATCTTACCAGTGCTCTTGGTGGGCTTCCGATCCATCTCCCCAAAGGGTCCAGTACCGAGCTAGGTGGGATATGGGGAGCTCCAACATCTCCTGCCATTGCTGCCTCTGAGTCAAGGTCAAGTCTGATTTCCCCTTGTCTTGACAGGTCTGCATGAGCCCTGGGGATCCCCCAGAGAATCCGGAACCTCTTTTGAAACACCAGTTGAGTCACAAGTACCACGATCAGGGCCTGGGACTCAGATGTCAAATACACCACTGCTTTCCTGAAGCCATTATCCTCTCTGTCTCTCAGCCTCCTCCTTTGTGAAGCAGATCAAATAATGCCTCTAAAATCATCCTGACAACAAGGTTATGTCTTCAAAGGATGCTGAGCCTTTCACAGGAGGTCACTGTCAAATAGACACCTGTGCTTACAGACGAGGGCTAATATTTGGGGAACTACTTCACTCAGGAGGTCACAGGATGTGCTGAGTCTTTACCATATTGCAAGTCCCACATGAGGGCTGGAAAAGGAGGATGAAAAGAGGGATCCCCAATACCCACTGCCATGCCTGGCCAGGCACAAGTGGGGCCTAAAGACTTGACTTGTTGCAGAATAAAGAAGGCCTCATCTAAACCTACCTCAGAAAGGAGGAAGGGGAGGAAATTGACATCGAATACCTGTGCTACTGGGTTCTTTACACCCACAGTGACATTTACTCCTTCCCACATGTGGGCACTGATAAAGAAGTACAGAGGTTTGCGCCCAAAGTCACACAGCTGGTTTATCATAAAGCTGTGATCATAAAGTCTGTCTCCCAGCGCTGTGAAATTCGCACTCTTCAAGCAGTCCTTCTCATGAGGACCCAGCCTGACCATCCATCAGAAATCTATGGAGAGACGTGTTTTGAACTGGCTCTATCTTACACCCAGCTCTTGGGCTGTCTCTTTCTGGCTCAGACTAATGAGCAAAATGCTTAGCCCAATGTCCACAGCCGATGTATTGGCCTCTGGGTCCATGGAGGGGAGGGGTGTAACACCTTCCAAGAATAGACCCCTTCCAAAGCCCTGGTCAGACACGCACTCTCTTAATCCTAATAACCCTCTCAAGTGGGTATTATTGCCTCACTGGACAGAGGATTTGGAAGGTTAAGCAAATCTGGAAATCCCAGAAGATGGATGAGTGAGGTGGTCCAGGAAACCTTTGATGGTGAGGCTGGCAAGCAGACCCTCCCACAGCCGAGGGAGCCTGGCTGCTCTGCCTCTGCAGCCTCAGAGAAGCAGGGAGAGGAAAACGGATCATGGAGCGTCTCAAATTAAGGACATTTATCATCCCTGCCCCTCCAGCCCTGGGGTGGCTCAGAATTCCTTACAGACTCCTGAGTTGTTTCATCTTCTCCAGCATCCTCGGTGAACGCTGGTGCTACCCATGAACGGGCGGTGATAAGAGGGAGGCACCTCACGCACACACCTCCCGGCTCTGAGCTAGATGCTCTGAATCCATCATCTCACGTCATTTTCAACACAATTATGTCAACTCTCTATTTCCATTTTGCCCAATTTGAGCATGATGTCATTCGATTGCTCCTAATCCTCCTGAACTCACCAGGTGAGGTGAATCTCCCCAGCAGAAAGCGGCAGGCTTCAGACTCCACCCACCCACCCACCCAGCCAAAGTGCCTCCGGCTGTAGAGAAAGACAGGGGCTTCCCCCATACCCACCTGATGGCTGCGGGGTTGGGGAGGGTGGGTTGAGCATTGTGTGGGACACAGCTGACGCTTGAAGAGGGCACTGTGAGGAAGTTGCAGGGACCCTGGCTAGAATCCCAGTCCCACTCAATCCGACTCTTCTACACTCCAGGGTGCCAAAGAGAGGTAAGCTGAGCCAGAGCCTTGATAAAAGCTGGTGTTGAAAATGCAACTGAGTCGTTAGTTTAAAGGCTCATCACTCCTCCCTTCTGCAAGAAGCAGGCTGGAAAGAATTCCACTCCCTCTGCACCGAGCAGTGATGTATCTAAAGGTGACTCGCCCTCCCACCCCGCTCTCTGCTGCAGAATGTGTTCTGTTCCTGCCAGTCCTGTGTCCTTGTAATCACATTATTCACAAAGCAACTGCAGGGGGCCAACGGCATCTGGGCTGCGGGTGAACGTGAGGCTTCCTGGGGAGATTGCACCAGGCACCGCCAGGCACCCCCAGGCAGCCCAGCGCCTGGTGGGAATCAGCCAGGGCAGCCTTCCCAGGTCTCGCTGCCCCCAGCCTGTCTCTGGAACACAACCTTTGCTGCTAATCCATGGAGCCAGGTTGGCCCGGCGCTCTTGCTGCAGCTCTGTTTCAGCAGCACCGAGCAGAACAGCCAAGGAGAGGAAGGGAAGGAGCCCACGTCTCCTCTTCAGCAGGTCTCAGTGGGCTTTCTAGCCCCAAGGGGAGATCAGCTCTCCCTTCCAACTTTGCCAGGACCCTGCCTTGCCATGCTGGATTCATACACTGCTTCTGCTGGCAGTGCCAGCTTTCCTACGTCTCAACCCATCTCAGTTGCTCTGGAAAGAAGGCTGATCTAAGAAACTCACTGCCAACTCCCAACAAGCAGGGTTTGGAGGGGTGGACTGAGGAGTCACTGAGAATCCAGCTAGGAGGGGGTGGGGGGCACCACCTCTAGACTGTCAAGCTGAGCTTCTCCGCCCTATCTTTGTCCATCCTTTCCACCCAAATCCTGTTCCAAATCCAATTCCCTGACTGGCACCTCCCCCTACCAGCTCCTGCCCCCACCCAGGTCAGAGTGCCTTTCCTACCTGCCTGGACTTTGCTCCTTTTCTGCTCAATGTGGAACTGGCTTTGAAAGGAATAGTCCGTCACGCAAGTGGCACACAATGCCAGCCTGTGATTTGACAGCTGACAGTTTTATGTAGGGCAACTTCCTGGCTGGGGGTGGGAGTGCGGGCTGGGGAGAGTCCTCCAAGCACCCACCCCCACCTGGCCATCATCCTTGGAAGCCACTGTCAGGGGTGCTCTCAGGGGCACCCTAGGGTGGGTATCTGGGCACCACTGCACCTGGTGGGTGAGCCACTGTTGCCCATCCTGCCCTGACCACCAGCTCCAGACAAGCTGCCCTGCGTGCATGGGTCTTGCCAGGAAGCTGCCTGAATACAGAAAAATCAGTCTCCTCAGCCCCCTCGCACTGCCAAAGCCATAAAGGCCGGCGCCTGAGCTGTCCTTGGAGGCTGCACTCCGCGCGGGCTGTGTCAGGCTCGTCCAGGTTTCCCTAGTGCCAAGATAATAAAGGGGAAAGTTTTACCCCTCCTTGCAAAGTGCAGTCCAATTAGCATTTTAAAAATTACCATTGGAGAAACACACCTAATTAGCCACTTTAAAGAAAAGCTTTTTGGAAGAAAAAAAAAAGTCATAAATTTCTAACTGGCCACAGCTTGGAGACACTTTTAAAGCTAATTGTGTGTTTCTGGTACTAACAGGGGAATTGGTCAAAGTTAGACACGGATTTTATGACCTTGGTGGGAAGGGGAGGGAAATGGCTGGCTGAGCTTCTAGGGCCAGGGAAGGGTTAATATCTATTTACTGGGTTTGGAGGGGTCTTCCTCGGTCTCCTTCCCTCCCTCTTTCCTCACCTCCAGTTCAGCATTGGTCTGGGGTCCCGACCTGGCAGCCCAGTGCATGCAAGTCAGCCAGCAACACAGGCAGGCAACGATGTAAGGCGGGGCACAGGGGAAAGGACAAAGTAGAGAAGAGCAGTGAAAGGGAAAGTAGAGAAGAAAGAAAGGCCTGGGGAAGCTGAGAGCAGAGGGGGAGCCACAGTCAGATTCCCGACGCCTGTTTCTCATTTCTGCTTCCCGTTAAATCCCCTGTCTGAAGGGCTGGGCTTGGACCCGGAGTGCGCATGCGCACAGCCTGTTCTTAAGTGGAAGCCAGCGGAGGCTTCTTGCCCGGGCGCATCCTGCTCAGTGAAACTGGGCAAAGAGTTCGCTAAGTGCAGGCAGGAGGCTCTGAGGTGCCTCGAGCAGGAGGGCAGCACGGTGGGTTCTTGAACCCTGGGAAGCGGCAGCCCCAGGAAATCCTTGTACAGATGGGGATGTGGGGAAAAACAGGGTCAGGGAGATGTTTAGGGTGACCACACAGTGTCCGCAGGTAACCGTGGAGACCCCACTTACTAGCTTGGCACCACTCCTGTGATGCTCCTTTAGGCTGTCAGGGTGGGCATGGTGGGCATCCTCACCAGGGAGGCCACTACACTGACTGGGTCACAGGGCAGAAGTCAGGGGAAGACCACCAACCAGAGGTCTTGTCTTGCCCCACCCTAGGGGCAGCCTCCCGGTGAGTCGGAGGAAGAAACCTGCTTTTCAGTTTTATAAGCCAGAAAGGTAAGATGAGGAGGCGCTGATTGCCATAGCTGATTCGGTACCAGAGAAGTAGGTCCCACTCGGTCCTTAACACCATCTTCTTCATTCATGAAGACCCGGGTTCCTGTGTGTTATGGGAGACCATGGAAAGATCATGCACATTCTGGAAATGTGCTCTGGAACCTTACAGCAGGCATTCTCAACGGGGACAATTGTGCCCCCCCCCATAGGGCAGAACATCCTCATTCTTAAAAAGGTTTATGACCCATGCAAAGTTTGACCTCAGACCCTACTTCCTGGTTCAGAAGAACTGTAAGATGCTTAGCTTTTCCTCCAAAAGGCTGAGCAATGCTGGCCACGGGCAGGAATCTGACTCTGTGGCCACACAGTCAAGGTTAAGCCCCTCATATTCCCTCTTTGGGACTCAACTACAGCTCCTGTGACAAGACACAGGGCAGAGGAAGGGGCTCTGCCCTGAAACTGGCCATTGAGGCCTAGATGTCCCATCGCAGGCAATCCCATCAGGCTTTAAATATGGTAGAAGATTCGAGAAATCTTGGAGATTGAAACTGAATCCCCCAAGTCGGGGTGAGGCTGCCAGCCTGAGCAGTCCCAACCTCAGTGGGCAGCTTCAGGCAGAAGGAGCCTTGGGTCAGGCCCCTCAGCTTTAAGCACAGGGTGAATAGCATGGAATTTTCAAGGTCAAGGTCATCAGGGAAGGGCTCCTTCTGACCCCACTGACAACACTTCCTACATCCAGTACCTGTCATGTTTGTAGAATCAAACTTAACCCTTTTTTCTCAACTGTCTCTTCAAAGGGAAATGAGAATGACAACCTTCATGACCTCAGGGGGATTTTGTGGGTGTTAAAAGGGATGAGGTTGCTGCCTGGACAGGAAAGGAATCTCATCAGCAACAGGCAAGGTAAGCATCCTGCCTTGGCCCCCTGGCTCATCTCATCTCTTCCTAGGAAATTCAGCATTTTCCCAAAAGCTATGCCCTCGAGTTTGTAGGGAGCAGGAGAGAAGAGGAGTGGGGGAGAGGAGGGCATCATTGTCACAGATGGAGAAGCTGAAGCCTGCTTCAAGGATATCACAAGGTTACAGAGAGGGTCCCCAGGGCCCCTGCGTGCCCTACATGTGCTGTCCTCTGCTGGGTCATAGGGAACAGAGCACTCGACAGCCCTGGACACACGGCTAGCAGCACAACCATGTCAGGGAGCATTTACTTGAGTTCCTTCCCTGGGGTTCTGGCTCAGGCAAGGTAGCACTTCTGCAGCTCTCTCCAGGATTTACTACCAGGAGCCCTACTTCATCTCTGCAGAGCCAAATCTGCAGGGAGCCCCAAGCTCTCCCTCCCTGGGTCGCCCTAGCTTTCTGGGGGTGATGGATGGCTCAAGAGTTGCATTTTTTTTCCTGTCAAGAAAGCACAAACAATTCAATGCCAGGAGGGGAGGACCTGCTCCCTGTTGGCCATGGGCACAGTCCCTGGGGAGCGCTACCAACGTCACAGACGCAGCAGAGAAAGAGAAAACAGCCAGGCGTGTGGGGCCTGGGAGTGAGAGGAGTTGTTATTTGTGAATGATAAACCACTGCTCCCAACACTTCACCAAGTCTGTCCCTCTTGCCCCCCCCCCCACTGGACAAATATAGGACTGGAGGGGTGGCCCTCCCTGGTGCCCACACTTGCGCCCGCTCTGCTCAGGCCCGGCCTCCAGCAGAGCCCGTATTGGCCAGCCGCCAGGTCCTCGCCTACCTCCCACTCCATTCCCTGTCTGCAATTGTTTCCAATCAGTTTAGGAAACAACGCTGAGAACAATTAGAAAAGATAACAAGGAAGAATTACATAATTACAGTCCGCTTAGATCTCAGGCGATTCAACAAAAAAAGAGACTGAACTGAGTCCAAATGGGGAGCAAGACAAGGGAAAAGATGGTGTTCCTGGTGAGCTGTGGGGTTCAAGGGCTGGTACCCTGGAGAGAAGAGGGGGGAATGGAGCTGCCTGTTCCCCCAAGCCAAAGTCTCAGAGGATAAGTCAGTGATCCCAGGGATACCCTCCTGTGATGCTGACCAGGTAGACCAGAAAGCCCACTCCCCTCCCCTGCCCTTGCAAAGAAGATGGTGCTTTGTATAGATTAGAAGCCCAATCTATGAAAATCAAAGACCCAGAGAGCAAAAGGTCTCATCTCTAAAGGCTCCTTAGCACTGTTGCAACCCCACTCAGCACTGGGGTTAGCATCTGAAAACATGACCCCAGACGAATGGACACAGACAAGCAGCCTTGACCTCCAGCTACATTGTTTGTGGCCATGGAAATCTGAACATCATGCAACTTTGATGTGGCGGGCAGTACTCTTCTGTTGCTATGTCCCCCAACAGTTGAAAATGGAGTCAGATCAACTAGGCTTGAGTTGAGCTCCAGCACTTACTGATCGTCTATTTTCAGTGCCCTTTAGGGCCAGTGTTTCCTTCTGTAAAGTCGAGTGACAACCACGTGGGGCTTGAAGTTCAGATGAGACCGTATGTGTGAAGCATGTACTGAGGTGCCTCGCTCGGAGCAAATGCTCCATAGACACTCATGATTATCATTCACTTTATTCCAGAATAACTCTACCATGAGGTTAATACACAACTAATCAAAATGTCCTTTGAGTGTCATGCTAGTGGTCAAATGGTCTGTGATCACTGGTCATTTTGTGTCCACAAACCAGGAGTCACAGTTGGCAGAGGTGGGTACCTAGTGGCATGCTACAGCCTTCTCCCATGTGTCCCTCACCACATCTTCAGGAAGCTCACAGGTAGCCTATGATCACTGCCCAGTGCCAGCCTCTGGCAACCAGCTGCCACCATGAGACCTGTGGCAAGAAAGTCAATGAAGCCTCCAGAAGTCTGATAGCACTAGGGCAGAGGGAGGGCCAGGGAAGGGCATGGGGGAGGAGCTGGGGGGAGA